>JAVCKT010002598.1:0-37465 GCA_032273925.1 Rhynchotus rufescens
CAATTCCTTCTCTTCTACAGTTGTTTCTTGATCCATTATATTCATAGAACACAACAGATGCAGATACCCACCATTTGCCAAAGGAACCCTACAGCTTACAGGCTCTGATGTCATTCTCTCTAAGAAACATTCATCTTCAGATCTCTGAGGAGCCCAGAGATCACAGCGAGTTGCCCATTTAACTCTGTAAAATCTCTGCTTTTGAATTTAGGGATGCTGTACCCTAAGTTTGGTGTAGATCTACCCAAAAGAAGTAGCTTTTTTCATTCTGCAAGGCAGAAATATTTGTGGACAGATAATCCACTGTTAGATTTCTCTGAGAATTTCTGTGGTTTGGTTTTATTGAGGTGTTTATACTTTTTTTCCCCGCCAGAAGCATTCTGACCTGTCTGTCCCCTTCCCTCCTTCCTTGAGACTGATGGTACTGATGGCAAGGAGAGCATGGCCACCACAGGAGCCGACTTTACATCCTCAGCATCATACGAGAGTCTCCGAGGGCAGAGCAATGTCTCTGTGAGTGGACTCAGCACCACAGGCAGTTCATATCGTCACCATTCTGCAGAATACAGTACATGGAGACATAATCCTTTCTATACCTTTGCAATAGTGACATCTAACCTTCTAGCATGAGCAACTTTGTGAGGACCTTTAGCCAACACACCATGTTGTTCCATCGCTGAGATTAATTGGCATTAAATGTGTTAGTTAGATACAGGAGACACCTCTCTAACTCCAAATGTTCTTGAGCTACAAACCACTGCTTCACTAGGCCGTGAGGGTGATACTGGACTCTTATCCTCCTGTTGGGTTCAACTCTGAAACATCTTTTATTAGACCCATCCTTTTTCTAGAAGATAATGCTCCTAGTTGGATTAATTCTGAATAGGTGCTATCTGTCAACAGTCTCTCCTTTTTCTTTCCCTACGTACCCTGTGTGATTTCTCCAGCTGTGGATGAGTGATGACTGTCAAGACAGTCTTTAAACATTAAGAAGCTGAGGGCCTTCCTTTTCTACTGTGGTTTCCCCCACGGCCATGGGCCCTGGTCCGGGGATGTACCTGGTTTCCTTATGTCCGACTGGGATTTATCTTGTAGTTGTACTCGTGGACTCCTGTCATTTCTTCTCTGCACTTCCAAGAAGCATCTGAGTCTGTGTTGTGTGTATCCCAGACGTTAAGTTAAATCCTCACTCTTCAACTCCCCATTTAATTTTCTTTTTTAATCTTTCTTTTCAATTTCTTCCTTTTTCTTTTTCATGGATGTGGTTTCAGCCTTGTTCAGAGGGGTACACAAGTGCCAATCAGACAGAGCAGCACAGCAGCTGGATGTTGGTCACAAGTGCTTTAGGGGCTCCCATGAGGTCTTTGTGGATAAGATGTGTCTGTAGGGCACTGGTAGGACTTCATATTTTTACCGTGTGAGCCAAAATCTAGGAATCGCTCATCATCTCTGCTGGTGTCCTCACCCCTGAAAGCTGCTCAGAGCCGCTTCCGGTTGATGCCAAAGGTAGTCAGCTCTTGGTGGTGGCCAAGACATCCCAAGAAGGGTGGTCTCGTTAAGGCTGGCTCCCACACCAGGGCCTGGTACTGCCCTTGTGTCCATCACCACCCACCAGCAGCTCCAGGATTTGCAGGCTCTGCGCAGCCCTAGCTGCTACTGCTGCTCACCACCCTCCAAGCATTGCTCTTGGGGATAGGACACTGTCCCGGAGGAGGAGATATGCTAAAGGTCACCCCGATTCCTTTTCTTTTCACATGGAAGTAAAATTAAACTTGAGCGGAACGCATTTATCCTCTCTTTCTTGCCTTTTCATCTGCTTTTTGCCTGTGCAAGTCTTGTGCAACACAATAAAGAAAAAGAAAACAACACTAAAACATATAAAACAAACACTAAAGTAAAAGAAGACGGTTGGTTTTTCTTTTTTTTTAAATTTTATTTTTTCACTTTTTCTTTTTTTTTCTTTTTTCTTTTTTCTCCTTTTCTTTCTTTTTTTTTTTTTTTATTTTTTTTTCCTCTTCCACAATCCATAGGGAACACAGAGGGCCCACCGAGCAGCCTTGTGAGGAGCTACCGGGAGCTGTTGGGTTGGGCGCTCCCCTTCCTGCCTCCGCAGAAGCTCCGCTGTGCTCCCAGCCCGCTCTAGCAGGGGCGGCCGAGGGGTAGGCACGCATTCCTTCCTGCTGACTTTGCTGCCGCCGTGGCACGGCAGGCACCGGAGGGAGGAAAGAGCCAGGCCCAAGGCTCGCCGCTCTTGGGGTCCCACCACAACTGCTTCTGCTCCCCCTCGGATCGTCACCCCTCCAACCGCTGCTTCGGTGCTCGTGCTCATCTCTCATCTGTTAGCGTGGTCCTGGACGCCTCGCGTCTTCCCACGAAGAAAATCTCCTGAGAAACCCTGCCGGGAGCCCTGTGTTTCAAATTAGCTGTTGCAGCCTGATTTGGGAAGAAAAAAAAAGCCAGTTGTGCTCCTGTGACAACAGGCTGGGCATTCATACCCATTGCAAGAGCTGTAAGGTATCAAGGCTGTGATTTCCCCCTTTACTTTCAGGGAAAAGTCTATTTTAAACTCTTCTGTAAGCCAGTGTTTTTGCAGAAGAAAGAAAGAGGGCTCGAGGCTAAACTTGATCCTTGCAGTCTGCATATTTCAGTACTGGAAGGCTGTGACTCAGTGGCCTCTGGAAGCTCTCCAAGCTATGAGTAGTTTGAAGGGGGAATTAAAAACTCAACGAGCTGCCTGTTTTCCTGAAACTTGTTTTGTACACGCTATGGAAGAGATGAGAGGTTTGAAAGGAGCGGGTCTTGTCCAAGAATCATTGGCTATAACAAGTCACAGCAAGCCATGAATATTTATTTTACTAAAACACTTAGACGTCTTTTAATGAGCCTTTTGACCAATTATAGGCACAAGAATTTGCCAAAATCCCATACACATCCCACACTCATGGTCTCTGAGACTTCCCCACTCAGGCTTCTATCCATGACCTTCTCTATGTAGAGAAGCCAGACTTGGAATATCGTTTTTCCCCAAAAAAAATAAGAATGAGAGACTCAATGGTGTTCCTAGTGTTTCCAGTATTGAAGGCACATTGAGCATACAAAATCAATCTCAGGGTTGGCTGAGAGGAGTCTCAACATAGTGAGTCTAACTGTGACTGTTTGGGATCCAGAGCTGATCCAAGGTCTCCTGTTCAGAGTGTGGGGAAGAGTTCGCCCTGTCCTTCTGTTCCCATCCCAAATCCATGTCAGATGGACATCCCTGTCCATCCCTCGTGGTAGAGGCTTATTTTCAGTTTCTGTCGCACCTCAGTAGTTTATTCTGAATTGGTCAGGACAGAGACTTATCAGAGAAAAAAAAAAAAAAAATTGGTTGCCTTTTGGAGCCCTGGAATTCATCTTCTCAAAGGACTTCTCCAGCTGGAGGAGCCCTATACTTCTTCACCGATGCAACAGAAGAAAAGATTTCTATCCAGCTTGTTACATAAAGGCCAGAACTGGTCAGAAAAGGTTCAGCTAATTCTTTCTTTGTGGATTTGCTTTGGTCAGAAAATGTCCAATTTGTTGGAACTAAAATATTTTTCTAGGAATGTGCCAGTTCAAACAACGATTTTGTCAGAAAAGGCCTTCCAGTTTCAGAGGAGGAAATTTCTAGTTAACGGAACAAGAGGGAATCACTTAATTTAACTGCTAGTTTGGTGAGTTCAGGCACTCAGCTGAAAAGCAGCAGAACCCAGGTCATGCCCTTGTTCCAGCAAATGCCTTCTGCTCACTCAAAGTTGGACAGTCCCAAGGGAGAAGACTCACAAAGATGTGCTGGATCCTCATAGTGGCTTGGAACAGGAAAATTAGTGATCCTGAAAATCCCATATTTTAGGCACATTCTGTGAACACTTGTTGTTGGCTGTCCCAGCCCTCCTGCGCTCATGTTATTTTACTGTACTGCTGGCAAGATTTAAAGGAACTACAGAACAGAACCAGGCTAGAGGTACTGGAGGTACTCTGGTCCAAGCCCAGCTCACCGTAGAGCCAACATTGCAGCTATAGCAGGTTGCTTAGATCTCAGTCCATGCAAGTCTGGGCAGTGCCCAAGGATGGAGAACGCTCTTTGCTCAGGGACCTGTCCCCAGGATGCACTGTTCACCTGGGGAAGGGGCTTTGTGGGTTGCACCTTGTGCCTGTTGTCTCTTGTTCTTCTCTCAGAGAAGAGTCTGATTCCATCTAGGCAGGTTTTTAAAATGTCCACGAGTTTCTTGGACTGCAGAAAGCCACACTGCTCTGTCCAGCTGCAGCCATGACTACTGAGGTTGTCTAGGTGCTGCTGGGATCATAAAATGCACAGAAATGAAAGGTAAGAGGACCATAGTAGGAAAGACTAAGGCTGAAAGGTGACAAACAACATGAACCAAGCTGAACTATTTCCAAGGCAGCTGGGATTACAGTGTGTGAAGTGCCTTCAGTTCCTCTTCTTGTACTCACTTGCACACCCTTTTTGTCCAACAGCAGAAGTTGCATAAAAGGTTAACATTCCCCCCAAACTTGTGTTTGTGTAAGCAAATACTCGTCCATTCTCTGAAGGTTGCAAGAGCTGCAAAACTGAAGTTAAATCCACTTGTGCAGGGCAAGAAGAAGTCCTGAATTACCAAGCTAACCCATCTTTGCTTCTACTTCCCCTCTCCTCTTCATAAAAGTGAAGTATTGGTTTCATATCTGGTATTTCACGTATGCAAATGATGTTGGATGGCAAATATATGACCAATCAGAATTACAGAGTGAGCACATGATTTTCACGGTAATATAATTACTATTTTTTTGTCCTTTACTGCAGTGACAATTTATATCTTGTGGTTGTTTCACGTTCAGGCCTCCTGTATCTCAGTGCTGCAGAAGTTGTGGGGTTAAGGGTGCCGGGCACAATATGACAGCCCAGGATTTCATTTTTTGGTGAGAGTTTGCTTCCTCCACGTCCCTCACTCTACAAGGCTCTAGGATAGCTCTGCCTGGGGAGCTCTTTGTGAGACGCCCTCTTCGTGGAGTGGCAGGATGCTCCATGCTTCCCACTGGGCACTGACACCCGTGCAGCTCACGGTGGAGCTCTTTGCACCCAGAGGAGCATCTCGAGCGCTTAGTGGTCCCGCAGTGCCGAGCTGGCTGCAAGCAGTCCTTTGCCTTTCTCTCGATTCCCAGCGACCTCTCGGCATCACGGTGCCCACCCCCAGGACCCACTGCAGACCTGGCGGAGCAAGGGCAGAAGGAAGAGATGGAGCCAGAGGAGCGCAGAGCACGAGGAGGCAGCGCTGTACACAAGCACAGCGGCGTGTGTTGCAGGAAAGCAAAAGAGGTGGGGAGGAAGTCACAGCTGGAAGGCTTGCCGCACGTGTTTTAAATGCACGGGGGAGGATGAGTATCAATTGTACGCTCACATGGGTACGTCAGCAAGTCCGCTGCACTGCTGGAGCTCGCCCGATCCCAGCGGCAGCTCAGCCCAGTTTGCAGAGGCAGCGGCGAGAGCTGCTCTCCTCGTGCAGCGCAGCGGGAGCCGGTGCCTCGCTCGCACTGTCAGAGCCAGCCCCTCGCTGGTGGCTCGTGCCCTGTGCTCCCTGCGCTTGCTCCCTCATTATTTTATACAAATTTAAAATAATATAAATATTACTTTAATTTATATTATATAAATAATGTAAAAGCGTTCGCCGCTAGGGTCAGAAGGACTTGAGATGTCAATGACGGCCACAAGAGCTCCCAGCCCTTCGTGATCCATTCCCCCCAAGCAGCGGGGATTTGCTGATCCTGGGGATAACAAGTCTCCTGACTGCATCCATAGCCTTCGGAAAGCCGCCCCTCCTCGAGCACCATGCAGGCAAGATCTTGTGGTTTGGCAATGGTGTCTGTGCCTCCCTGCCTTGCCCGTGATTACAGGGGCACTAATTATTTTTATATGTAGACCCGGCTGGAAAATAATAATAATAATAATAAAGAAAAAATCCATGCAAAACAGTTTTATTTGCTTCTGTTGTTCTGTTTTGCCAGTTTGCCAAAATTCCAACGTTGTGTTGGGCTTTCTGGGGTTAGCTCTTCTCAAGCCAGGCCTGCTCTCCTTCCTGTAGAGACTGTGCAAGTATCTGGAAGAGGGGAAAAGGGGGAATTTCCCAACTTAGAGCAACAGCTGAGTAAGAAATAACAAAATCCACCCCCTCCCATAAACTACAGAATAGTTTTTCTTCCTCGATTCTTCCCAGCATTGTGAGTGAGCAGATCCCTTTTGTAGCTGTAACTTGCCACATATCCCAGTCCTTGCACTCCTAGGGACTTGCAATCATACTTTTGTCTTTGCATCTGTCTGTGCTCCTGTCCCTCCTCTTCCTCATTGCCACCCTGCTGCCTTTTAAAACTTGTGTCTGATTTTGGCCCTGCTGGAGACAGGAAGGTCTTCCAACAACACCTTCCAATGAGAAGTGTTTGCTCCTGATTTTGTGGAATCTGACAAGAAGAGTATAGAGTGAGCTCAACAAGCATGTGACATCTATGGCCTGCTGTCCAGTTTGCACGTAGGGGTAGTCAGTCAGTACTCACACCTATACTGCTTTTGCCAGTTGATTGTTAAAGGCTGTCAGAGGGCTCTGAGGGTTCTGTAGGAGATATATGTGGATCTAGGGTTCTTGTATTAGGAAATCCATCACAAATGTTGTAAAAAGTTGGAATTTCTTCATTGGACTTCTCCTAAGCAGCTTGTATTCGTTGAATCATGGAATCATTATGGTTGGAAAAGACCTTCAAGAGTCCAACTGTAAACCCATCACCACCATGCCTAAGTGTTGTAATTCTTCATGTGGTTTCCAGCTGGAGGAGCAAGATGCAGATGCTTTTCTTATTGTTTCACAGGCTAAATGTCAGCATGGAAGGAAGGCAAGCGTTAATGAGCGGTCTTTCAGAGGCATTTCTCTTCTTGGTTTCAGAGTCTCCTGAAATTGGACCATCTGTCGTCGTTCACACCACTGTGGCATTTGGGCACGATCACCTGGACTCAGATCCTGCGGAGGTGCAGCAGTTAATTCTCAGTCACCTGGAGAGCCTTGTGCCGTCTCTGCCTAAACCAGCCAGTGTCAAGTGCCAGAAATGGAGATATTCCCAGGTAATCTGTGATGGCATTGGACACCTGAGAGACACTGCCTGGATAACGCTATGGTGCTATGGTGCATGAACACCCAGATCTATAGGGTGTCTCACATGAAAGAGACCCTCATACAACCCAGTGGTCTTCATC
Organism: Rhynchotus rufescens; assembly: GCA_032273925.1. Taxonomy (NCBI): domain Eukaryota; kingdom Metazoa; phylum Chordata; class Aves; order Tinamiformes; family Tinamidae; genus Rhynchotus; species Rhynchotus rufescens. Next base: position 7,256 of record JAVCKT010002598.1, read on the forward strand.
CTCAGAGAAATAAAGAAAAGGGATAGTTATTCAATATCTATGACACATTCATCCACATAGCAGTGAGTAACATCCAGAACCCGCCAACTACAGCAAGGTCATTTCTAGTAATCTTTGTACATGGAGGACCTGTCTCAGTGGTAAGTTATGCAGTCCCCCTTATAAGTAGGAACAGCAGCAGCATACAGGAAGGAAGTAAATCCCACGTCCTTCAGTGGGATTTTTGTTGGTATTTAAAAATATGACTCAATCCGTCTCTTCTGCATCCGAAAGTATGTGATATTATTAGCAAAATTCCCACCCTACCACAGAGTAGCAGAGCGCTTGTGTTCAGACAGACCAATTGTTATGATTTGATTTGGCCAAGTTCAATTTAACAGTATGTTACATGAAAAATATTTTAAAGTAAACTACCTAAGGGTAATAATAGCAAAATGTGTATATTTTACCGAGTTCTCTTAAAAATCCAAGGAAATTGTTGGCAATTTCCTAAAGTACTGGAGAATAGCTACATGTTTACCCAAAGCCTCTTAAGCTGAATTACATTGGTGAAATTGAATGTGGAAGCTGATGCAAAATATTTACTTAAAGCAGTCCCCTTTAATTTTTTTTTTCCTTTTATGAAGTCTGGAAAAGTTATTGTAAATGCTAGTTACAAAGTTTACTCATACCCATTGATCTGCATCCAATTTAAGAACCGGGTCTTGCTAGCACAGTGTTTATTTTGCCATGCATTAGATATTGATAACTTGCAAATCACTTCCCAGTGCGTAAAAGCTGTAATTGGTTGTCGTATAAAAATGATCTCAACGTATGTTTTATATGCCTCGAAAATGAAAGTGATGGGATGTTTTATAGATTTCTCTCTTTCAGTTTGGTGGTTCTTTTTGTTAGTAACAATATCTCCTTGTAGAAGAGTCACTGTTAATTCTTTTTCTTATACTGACTTCTTTTCTGCCTTGCATATCACCTTTCTGCTTCAAACTGCAAGTGAGCACGAGAGGTGCGGGTTTCCTGGAGCCTAAGGATTTGATCCATCCACAGGTGGACACTGGGTTAAACAGCTCCGAAAATTGAGTGAGGAATAATTTTTAAGCAAAGTAATGCACCCTTTACCACAGAGCTCTGGCTTAAAATCCGGCTCTTTGCTGGTGTTAATGTGCCCTTTCCTTGCACCAAACATAGTTTCAACACCGTGATAAAAGTGACATATAAGCACGTCCTTTTCTAATTTATTTCACCATGAAAACATAGATAAAGGAAAAGACAAGAAAGGAAGGTTTTTTTACTATTGAATAAAAAAAGTCTCATTTGCAGTCTACTAAACAGCTATAGTTTTTGAATCAAAAATCAGTTTTTCTTGAGGGCCAAGTGAGATTTATTGTAGAGTTACACCTATTGCTATGTCCTTTAAAGGCAGTTGGAACTATAAGAATGAATTTAATTTTCCATAATTGTTTCACATTTGTAATCTCTCTAAATCATCATAGATATGTCCTATTTCCCCTATTGAAAAAATGACATTCATGCATAATGCCCTTGAATGATGCTTTTATTTTCTCCAACACCAAAGCACCGTTGCAGCTCTTCCCACTTTGCTCTCCTGTCGTTCTTCCCTGTGTTGCCTGCTATCTGCCATGCTGCTGCTAAATAAAATAACCGATTTCAGCAGCTGTTTGTGCTTTATGGCATTGTCAGAGGAAGAATTATCACCAGTCTTTAGCTCAGTGAATGAATGTGGCTAAGTTTTAGTTTGCAAGGGAATTGGTGTAGGTCAGATCAATGATCCCAGTAAGGAGATCTCTTTTGCCAGGTGGGCATCCTATAAAATAATCACTAGCTAAATTAAATATCTGGGACAGAGCTCCCTCTTCCCCTTAAAGCCATCTTTACTTTCAATTACAATAAGCCGTTGCCACAGAAGCAAAGGGAACTGATAAGATAGATGCATCTTTCCCCTGACTCCTCTAGACGGGATTTATCCTGCTTGTTAATTAAATCCAGCTGCAACGTCCTTCGTATGGCCAAACACAATCCCAGGATTAAAATGCAGACATTACAATTATCCATGGCGGATGAGGGATTAGGACTTCCAAACTTCTACTGACACTACTTAGCAGCACAGCTGTGGTCCTGTATCCCCTGCTTTAATTACGATAAGACACTATTAGCATCCAGAGTCAGCAGCTTGCTAGCCTATCATGTCACTTTGACAGTGGATTTACATGTGGAGAAGGGAGGTTGGGAAAATACAGCATTAGAGAAACACTGGTGGAAAGGGACCTCTTCAGATGTCTGTCCCCTTGATCAAAGCAGAGCTATTGCCAAGACTCAGTGAGCTCCACCTTTGTCTAGATGAAATCTTCCATGGATGGAGATCCAGCAGGCTGTGTCCCATAGCTGAAGGTAATTTGGACTGTAATTTGGACCACATCTTTAAAAGAATAGGAAAGAGGAACAGCGTAATGCCTTTCACCAGGATGTAGAACAAAGACCTTTAATGTATAGTACACCCTTTATTGCCAAACAGCCAGAATGATGCAGGCTAAGATATGAAAGTATTGCTCTTGGGATCAGGAGGATAAATCAGAAACTTTTGTACATGCAGTGTAAAATAATCTTAAGGTATTCAAGAATGCAGGGCATCCTTGCCTCATTTTACTAAAGCTTTCTTCATCTTTTATGCCTAGTGACCTCAATCTATTTGAAAAAAAAAATCAGGAAGAAATTAACTGCTGACCTAAAATGAGCCAGGGAAACAAGATCTCTGCCAGGTTTTACAGAAAGTCACTAGACTGTTCCATTAAAAAAAAAAAAAAAAAAAAAAAAAAAGGTGGAGAATTGGTCACAAATTCATTTCAGATGATTGCCTCCTTTAAAGAAGATGATAACATGCTGGTAACATAAAATATAGTCAGTAACATAAATATAGGTGTTTTACATCTGATTTGTACTTGGAAATGCCAAATGTGGCAGCAGCCAAGAAAATTATATTTAAAATGAATACAGTGCATATTCGGAGATTGACATCAAATATTTATCAAGGCAGCCTTAATCAGACCTTATCCACATGCTATCTATAGACAGAACATGTTGATTGTATCTCTAGCAGTGTCTAAAAGGCTGTTCCTACAGGTCAAATAGAAAAGGAAACCGGAGAGATAGAGCTGGAGACAGGATGGGTTGTACAAAGGATATGATCAGGAGTAAAATGAAAAGCCAGTGGGCTTTTCTGTTGCTGTGCTCATCAGTGGTGGGACTTGTAGGACCACAAGAACTAGTCAAGCTCTTTATGATCCCTCCCTTTGCGTTATTTCCACCAGTGTTAGTGGTGCATGGTTCCCCTGCCCGCTTTTATGAGTTTGGAAACAGAGGACTTGATTTGTTTGGATTAAATATCTTTGTCTTCCTTCTACAGTTTTGTCATCATTTATTGAAGTGCTTTATAAGTATTTACACACTTTCCCACAGCTGTAGTCTCAGATGATGAAGGTCAGCAAGGCCTCAGCTAATTCAGCTTGAAAGAAAGCAGACAAAGCCAAATCCTATGGAAAGAGGATAGCTGAACGCTTCAGGATTTCTGTTTACTTAGAGTGTGCTAACAACAGGTCAGGTCATGAGGTTTGTGGGTCATGATTTTGACCAAGAGTGGAATGAATATCTTAATGAGTTTGAGGTAACCATCAAAGATTGAAAGAGGTATAAATATTTCTTTGATGCAATAGCTTTCTTGGCATTTAATATATTTTCAAGTCCCCTTTCACAGTTTAGCACATAAAACATCAGTTTTTGACAAATTACATGGTAGGGGAGAGGGATGAAACCAGAGAAATCATTTTCATTCAATGTTCCTTGGGTTGCATCACCAGTCATGAACTGCACCTGCCAAGGGAGGACCTCAGACCTGGCAGAGTGAGGGAAAAAACATTGGTGTACTTAAAACATGGCACTGAAGAGGCTATTCACTGTAGCCTACAGGGAGTGGAAGCAGAGAACACATTTGATGATCTGTCAAAGCTTCTCTGTCATTGATACCAAATTGGTGTTTCTGGTTTCGCAGACATCTTTGGAAGCCTGAAGTATTGGCTGTATTAGAGGCTTCTGTTTTGTCTCTGCCCTCTTGAGTATGCAGTTCTGCTTCTCAGTGAAATGCCTAAGAGCTTATGCAAGCCCACCTTTACCAGCCACAGGTCATCTGTTCTCAAAATCCTGGACTCAGATTATGTTAAGATTCACCTCTCTGTGGACTATCTTAATTTCTACAGAAATTTGTCTGGGAATAAGACCTAGGTACGACTATAAACTTTCTAACTTTCCACCTGCAGGAAATTTTTATCCTAATGATTTAAACTTGGTGGATAAAGAGTTGACTATGGTACTTTGATCACTAATGCTAGAACCTAAGATCTGGGCTAGAGGTTGCTTCTTATGAAGGTGTATCTGTCAGGGAAACTTTTTTTTCTGGCATGAAATTCAGACAAATACTTACTTTTTCTTCTTCCTGTATGCTTTTATTTTCCAGGTTACAAAGGCTGTACCCAATTGTCAAGGACACATGATTCTTCATACTCAACCTCTCCTAATTTGTGGGGGTGATGGATTTACTCATTCCAACTTTGATGGCTGTATAGATTCTGCCATGAGCCTTGCGGAAGTCGTAAAGTCTCATTTATAGCAATTTCAAAGTCATCTGCTATACATAGTCTGGATTTATGATGAATTTTACAATGTTAGATTGAATTCTAGTTCAGTGTTAACATCATGGGCTTCTATTTTGCAAAAATAAATAAAGGAAGATATATTGAGGTATTTCAATAATTACATGGGATGGAATTGAACTGAATTGAGTTTTCTACGATTTGTGGTATGAGTGAATACTTTGCTGGAAAGACACCTTTTTTGAAAGCTTTCTTCTTACTCATGGCACTCACTCACTTCATCAAGTGTTACAAGCTATGAGGGATACTGGATGCTTCTTAAAAAAGCACCACTCACTCCCTAGCTGCCTCTGCAATTGTTCACATTCATTTGCTGACCAGTAAACACTTAATCCTTGATCTTTGCCCAGAGCTCTTGTTCACATCAGCAGTTCTCACCCTACTAGTCGCAGCAAGGAAGTCTAAGTCCTTATGAGAGATACTGATGGCCACATCCAGCCTTAGACACTTGCATCTGTGCCATGGTTGTCAGAAACATGGAGCTCCAGGAGCCTGTCTGGATCTGCTGATGCTTTTACAGCCCATGAAAATGATATCAAGGAGAATAGCCTGACTTGAAGAAGCACAAAACTCATGGAGCTGAGTGAATTTGATTTGAATTCCTAGAAGATTTTAAAAACAAGTGTAATTGTATTGAAAATACTACTGGTCAGAGTTTGGGGCATTTGTAAGCTGCTAAACTGTGTTTCTGTGGAGTCCATTTTTAAATTGATCAGAAATTAACCAAGAAATCATTTATAGATTCTAAAGTTGACTTTAATTTGCCCTTCTTCTTTAATTGCCAGTAGCATATTTAACATGTCCAAGCACCTCTCTTTAGCACAACACTGGATGTAACAAAACCTTATTCTCAACAGACAAAATTTTAGCCATGTATCATTTAAACTGGTACAATTCAGACTGTTTCCTAAGCCCCTGCGTTTCACAAAGTTCTGACATGCAATATTCACTGCAACCAAATGGCATCATTTACTGCTTTATGTGGCTATTTCTAATGCATTATTTTAAGTGCCACTAAAAACTTCAGAGCTTAAGTAAGATTTAAAACTATCTTTGAAGGACATTTTATGATGCTGCCTGATTTTATTCACTTTTTGTTCTTTCCCTCAAGTGCTTGTGTTTAAAACTGTGATGATCCATCCTGAATCCTAGGAATAATAATAATAACCAAGAAATGCCACGTAGTTATGGAAGAAGGCTAATCTGGTGAGGAATTTGCTACTCTGGCTTGATTAGTCAAGTCATTAGTTCCCTAGCTGCTGTGTCAGTCAGATCAACCTTGGCTGTCATCTGTGTGAGCCATGGTGTGGTGTCTGCGGACCCATTTTACAGAATCACACAGAATCACAGAATATTCAAGGTTGGAAGGGACCTCTAGAGATCATCTAGTCCAGCCTTCCTGCTCAAGCAGGAACAACTAGAGCATGTGGCACAGGGCAGCATCCAGGTGGGTTTTGAAGACCTCCAGACAAGGAGACTCCACAACCTCCCTGGGCAGCCTGTTCCACTGCTCTGTCACCCTCACAGCAAAGAAGTTCCTCCTCACATGGAGATGGAACTGCCTGTGTTGCAACTTATACCCATTTCCCCTTGTCCTGTCACTGGCCACCAATGAGAAGAGCTTGGTCCCTTCCTCCCTACATTGTCCCTTCCTTCTCCCTTCATGTACTTATTTTAAAGACTATTTTCCACTTATTTTCTGATATAACTAGGCATCTAATTCTCATTGACTTGTTCAGAATTCTCCCTTTCAAGACCAAGAGAGAAAAAAAAATGTTTTCCCAGATAGGATAAAAAAGTAATATTAAATTCTTCTGCACAGAAGCGATGGCTTGTTTTACAAAAGAGCCGGCTTACTTGTCCCCTCTCTCCCTCCTACTGGGTTCCCCTTCAAAAAATGCAATTGAAAACCACCTCAACAGAAGCAGAATTGTACATTAGTGGGTTTGACAGTAAGGCATTCATAGAAATAGGAGAGGACATAACATAAGGGTGGAAAGTAAGGCATTGAAAATAAGGCATCCATAGAAATATAGGAACACGAGAGGTGTGTGTTATACTTTGAGTACTTATTTCTGGTTTTCAGTACAGCAACATTTTGCAGAACAGTGACTGCAGTATAACAGGCACATAGAGTAAGTCTCATCAGACTCTCTCACTAGCAGATTATTTCACCACCAAATTAATGTATTTCAGTTTCTTCCTTCCTTCTTTGGAGGAAGGCAAAAGCGGAGTTACTAGCAGGAGTAATTCAGAGAAATGATTGTCTGAGAAGCCTCCTCCTAAATCTAAGTTCTAATTAATGTTCCTTACTCAATTTCTGATTGCTTAAAGCAAGAAACTGAATCACTAAGGTCAGGTTGAGGCTCTTCAGACCAAAGTTCCTATAAGCTAACAGGGTGAGAACCACTATTCCCTCATTTTAAACAGGGGTCCACCAACTCACTATCTGCAAAGAACCACATTCCAGCAGGTCAGTGGATGCACTGGACTGCCCTCAGGTAATACCACTGCTGACAGGTCACTCCTGGAAGGGTAACAGAAAACAGAGAGGAAGAATGTTGAATTTTTGTTAAGCTTGAACCAGAGAGCAGGCCATAATCAAACAGCTAAAACCAATAAATGTAAGAAAAATACCACCCTTTTCCAACAGAAGTCTTTCAGGAGACTTTCTTATTACCAGTAAAGGAAGTATTCAAATGTAATTGAAAATCACAGCAATAGCAGCCCTTTGAGGTTGGAACTTTTTCATCTTCCTTCATTTCCCAAGTTGAATTTGTTAACATTTTGAAGTGGGTGTTTTGTCTTAAAGACAGGATTGGAGTCAGGTGTTTAGATTCTGTTTTGGAAAGAGAACAAGCGCCCAGACAGCTTTGTCCACTCAGGTCCAGATGGTGTATATTATCTTTTGATGGGTTTTAAGAGCCAAGACTGAAGATGTTGCTGCTCAGTTAACTAAAGTTCAAAACTGCCAAGTGTAGCCAAAAGAAGATGCATAGTAGAGATATCAATTCAGTGCTGGGCTTGATAGAGAAATGAGAAAGAAACAACCAGTAACAAGAGAAGATGCAAGATAACACAACGTTACAAAAAACCTGCATGAGGTCAATTTTGCTATATAAAATCACCAATGGCTACCCCGTCTGTATCTACAGGGTGAAATTAATGCTAATCAGTTGCAGATTTGTACTGCAGATGAACTCAAAAAAAAAAAAAAAAAAAGAGCTGCTAGGCTGTCTCTCCAAATATAGTCCAAACCTAATATTGCAGTTCTGTGCATATTTATGTTATTAAAATGCTATGGCCCAAACTGTCAAAACTAAGTAGATTTATAAGAAATTTATATTCATATTTAACCATCTAAAAAAAAGCGATTATTAAACCATAAGAAATCAAATCTGTTTTAATAATTTCTGTTGAATTGTTGCTCAGTCTTTAGAAGTATATGACTTTAGACCTTTATTAATAAGTATCTTTCTCAAGATTTTAGAGTTTTTTGACTTGTATATGCAGATCAAACATGTATTGAACTAGGAGTCTAGGGAGTTATAGCTCTGGAAAAATAATAAAGCATTAGATTTCTAATAAAGCCTCTGGCCCTTGTTACATTTTTACTATAGCCATTTCTAACCATTAACACTGAGGGAGAACAAATGATTGAAAAAAAAAAAGATCCAGAATGAGCATAAAACATTTATGGCTGCTTGTTTATGAAGCTGTAGTTAACAGCGCACAATGTGTTGCATATCATTCATCTTTTATAGAGCAGAATAGCTAATAACTGAAAAGGCTTTTTGCAAAGGATTTATAAAAGGAAAGAAAGTCAGATTTTCTAGTTAATTACTGAAGGAGAACAAAATTGTGTTTATTATTACCCTGCCAAGTTTACGCTTGCATGATTTATTTTCTTGGCCCAAGTCACTTGGTCTTAGTAATAGCAAAGATATTATTTAACAAAAATAACACTACCAGAACAATAGATGGATGAGGAAGAGAAGGGAAAGAAAGGAGATATTAAGATACTGGTAGAACAGACAACAGAGTGGATTTGAATGTTCAAAAGAAGAATGACTTCATTGCATGGTGACAGTCAAGCACGACCATAATGTAATTTCTGTATCCTATGCTACATTGCCTTGGAGACAAGGAACTTTCACCAAAAGGGAAACAGCAAAAAGACAGATGCCTTTACCAATTTAAAGCTCTTGGCTCATGTCCTAATATATTGTCTTGTCTTCGGTCTTTCTCTATCCTACACCTCTTAGTTTTATCAAGATGTTTGAGAATAAAGATTGAGCTGGATCTTTCCTGATGCTGTATTTTTTCAGATTATTATAAAGATTGAGCTAAAGCCAACAGTAAAATTTAGAGCAGGATTGAGTTTCTGAACCTTGCTAGAGCTTGGGATGTTCTGATCCAAACTTTTGTTTAAAATCTCTCTTTTCTCCGAACTGCCTTTTGTCAGACACACATGGAGAGGTGGTTCTTCAACATTTTCTGAAGTATCTTTCCAGCTTCAAGAAGTCATTTTAATTACAGATTTTTTTATATATAAAACAAACAAAATATATAGTTGACAAATCTATAAGAACTCCATTTAAAAAAAAAATGTTAATTAAATGCAAGTATTGAAACAGGTCTGGGGGCATCCTCATATTTCCCATCCCTGCTTGAGTGCCCTCCAACACAGGAAGGTCTCTGCCATGCCTTCCACAACAACTCACAGCTAACTGGGAACAGATCCACCTGTGGGCCACGCAATGCTGGCACATATCCTACATGGAGTGCAAGGAAGAATCAGCAAATCTGTGCTTCCACACCAGGGCTCACTAGTTCCCCAGACTCTCCAGCTTCTTTTACTCCAGTGATGCTCTTGGCACCCATAGCGGTGGCAGGAGAGACAGCATCTCATGCCACTTCCTCCCAGGACCACCTGGCTTTGCTGCATCCCATGTACCACTTTGTTCACTGGCTGGGATTGGGGAAAACCATCATCTGATGAAGGGCCCATACTTGCTGGCACACTCCACAAGGAGCTCGCCTTCCACTCTGAGGGACTGTGGTGATGAACTACCACATGGTCACTGAGAAGTGTCCAAAAAGTGTCCTTTGCTAAAGGCACAGACATCTTCACTGATTTGATTTCCATGCAGGTTTCCAGCTTTCATACCTGAGGACTATCATTTTGCCTCCTACAGTTGCCTTGCACTGTTGTTAATCTGACACGAAATTCTTATGATAACCTGATTTTTTTTTGTTTTGTTTTTTTAAGGAGATGGGGAAGGAGAGAAGAAAACTATTTTAAATCAGGAGCAAAAGATCATGAAAAATTCAGGGACTGGCAAGACTCCATGAAAAGAAAATAACACTTTTATGTCAAGCAATACATTTCATTTTAATGTCTGCATCTGAAAAAAAACCTTATACTACTCTACAGAACCATCCCCTATACTACTTCTTTCAAAACGAGTACCAGAAAATCTCCTAATTGTAAAATCTCCTGGAAAAAAATAGCCTTTTTCTACCTAACATTTTTTTTCAGTCAAAATGAGAAATTTAGTCAATAAACAGATATTTTTTGATGAAAAACATTTAGCTGCACACCTCCCACCAGCGCAACTCACCTCCAAGCACACTCAGAGGGTTAGGGCATGAGTAGGGGCACAGGATGACACTGTGGGGCAAGGAGCCCCTATGTGAGCCAGGAGGCACCCAGATCCCCCTCTCCAGCAAAAGGCTTGATATTGAAAGGAGCATTTCTCCCCAGAAATCCAGCAGCACCATACCCTGCTGCGGAATAGGGCTTTTGGCCTATAAGTGATGCCCCCTCCTGTGCCTAGGATCCCCGTAACGCGCCCTCTCTCTGCCCTGCAGGTGTGGTGTTCCCGTACTCCCCGCGTCTGGGGCGGTACAACCTCAACTTCCACGAGGCCCAGCAGGCCTGCCGGGACCAGGACTCGGTCATCGCAGCCTTTGACCAGCTCTACGATGCCTGGCGAGGCGGGCTGGACTGGTGCAACGCGGGCTGGCTCAGCGATGGCTCCGTGCAGTACCCCATCACCAAGCCCCGCGAGCCCTGCGGTGGCAGGAACACCGTGCCAGGGGTCCGGAATTACGGTTTCTGGGATAAGGATAATAGCAGATATGATGTCTTCTGTTTTACTTCAAACTTCAATGGTAAGAGTTTTCGTCACTTCTTTAAAAGCACATCACTGAGCTTAAAAAAAAAAAAAAAAAGAAAAGAATACCAATGGTAGCAAACAGCAACAAGTGATAATTGATTTATCAACGTATATGTAAGCTTTGGAAAATATTACTGTTGAATTTCCAGAGACATATATACAGAGTAAAATTGTTTTTGCCACACATTCATATAGATAATTTCTAAAATTGAGAACATACCAAGGTTATTTCAATTAAAATTATGAAGAAAGTATATTTTTTAATTGAGCTTTCATTTTAAATTCAGTTGTAGTGATGAGATTTTACCATTTTAATATATCATCAAAACAAAATTCTGATTGCAGCTTTATGTCTCCACTGTTGGATCAAGCAACTCTGCACTGCTCATATGACTAATACTTCCTTATCAGCACAGCTATTTCTAGCTTTTATGTGTAATAGTTTGGATTCCTAATCTTTGTACACTATCAAAGCCCTAACCTATCCACTTTTGTTGTGATATTGGGGTGCTCCAAACCTTGCTTTAGTGACTGCAAGCTTTTCTAGCTATTAGTAGGTGTTAGTTTACATTGGAAATGGCTTGATGTCAGCTTGATGCATTTAACATTTAAACTAGTAGCTGAAAAGGATTTAAAACTATTGTTGCGAATATGAGGAACACAGCAGGGGAACACATGCAAAAGCAGCCTACAGTCTTCTACAACATTGTTCTTGTGGGCAATTTCTGTCCAACATGTTCACATACGTTTGGCTTGCAGCCCAACCAGACCAAGAAGTATGGCCCTTTTTGTTTGTGCTCAGATTACTAACCTACAAAGAAGCATATTTGTCCTTGAGCATATACACAAAAAAAATAAACATAAGTCTGGCTCTCAGAAGATATGCTCTAATGCTAAGTCTGCTCCACCCTTTCAAAAACTCCCAAACCCTCAAACCAACAATATCAAAAGTTAGGTTATATGCAATCTGAAACAAATATTTATCTTATTTTTGTCATGCCACATCATTGGCATATGAAAAGCTGGCTCATATTTTCTTCTGTAATTTATTTAAGTGCAAAACCTATACAAGCAAATCTCTTACATACAAATTTAACCCTATTAATAAGGGAAAAGGAAAAAAAAAGAATAAAATAATCAAGAAAAAATGTAAAATAGCTGCAATATTGAAAATGCTTGCAGAATAAATGTTTATAACTATTGACCACTAACTACCATTTTTTCTTCAGACAAAGCTGTGAGAGAGAGAGAGACTGGACAGTCTCTCTTAAGGGCAGAGAAAAGTCATTTCTGAAAAAATATTGCAAAAGATAAACAAGATTTGTACACCGAGACAGTAAGGTTGAGGGAGAAAGAGGCATACATATGTTTGGGAATTTGAAGGGAGGAAGACACTTGCATTAGTAAGTTTGTTAAAATCACCTGCCATTCAGACTACTGCACAGCAATAGGGCAGTATCAAGAGCTGGGCACCATCTTTCGCAGACCCCACCAGCTAGATCAGTCTCCCAAGGCATCAGCACAAAGTCTGGGCTTCTGCTTCTCTCACCTGCTACCTCCTTTCAGCTCCTACCCCGTTGATATCATCCTTCCATGTCCTCCACTATTTACCTGCCAAGGATACCTTAATATCCACAGTAACCTCAGCAACTCTCCCCAAATCCCAGCTTCCTATTTTCACCCCAACACTTGATAGGTTATGGCTGTTTAACAGTTTCACCAACTTTCTCACTGTCAAGGGAAAAAAGCATACGATAGCCCATTTTGGAACAAGGTTACAGTTGTCAAGGACAGTGGGTTTGGGCAAAGATCTGGTCCTGCAGTGGTCAAGAGTCACCATACACCCCGTATTGATTCCCTCAGTTCAGCAAGCGCCAAGGAAAATAAGATGTGGTTAAGACACCATGCATTTCCAGCAGTGGGAATGACTGCTGTAATCTGTTGACAGTAGAAAACAGAAAAGCTTTCAGCTTTATATGAGAGAGCTGGAGAAATGCCAAAAGTCCAAGGATCACATGATTGTAATGCTTGCTTTAAAAAAAAAAAAAAAAGAAAAAAAAAAGAAACACAGAAAGCATTGGTTGTGTGAGCTGCTAGGAAGAATGAGAGTGTGTAGGGCTTAAGATTTCTACTCACTGAGTTCTTTTAAAAGAAAGGAACCCCTAAAACATATTATAATCTCAGGGGAGTTTCAAAAAGGACTCATTTTCAAATAGTTCAACAGCTAACATCAAAAAGTCTTTGACTATATATGTGTGTGTGTGTGTGTGTGTGTGTATATATATATATATTTTTTTTTTACGTGAAAAAGAAGGGTCCGAAACAGAAAATTCCATTCAGCTCCTAAAGTGAAAAATGAAAACATAGTTGTCAATGCACCTGAGTTCAAATGCAAATTCAGTATTTTCATTTTGGAGCTATGGGACTCCCCTCACTATGGTCAATTGATTAAATCAAATAATAAGTTAAAGAATTTGTTTCAATACCCTTAGTAAAGAATTCTGCATACATTCCTGTTATCTTCATGAGGAAATCATTTCAGCAAAATTTTGTTTGCAACACAATATAAAATAATATTAATGCTTTATGAAAATAAAGCCTTGATAATCTGTTTTATAGACTAGTATAAGTACACAGCCTTAATTTTTGGCTTAGCCTGTATAACAGTTTCATACCCAAATCATCGTTGCTTTGTGGAAATACTTCTGGTGATTTGTGAATGTACAGGCAAAGCGAAAAAATCTCCAAAGCGTCTTACATACTATGTAAATACTGGTAGTAGCAATTGACAAGATTACAAGAATAGTTAGTGATGTATTTCATAAAACTATACAAAGAATAACTTAAAAGTTACCCATATGGTTACCTCTCAGAGCTTAAGAAATAACACGGTATGGCTGCACAGGAAAGATGTAGTTTGGTCTCTTTTTGTGAAAGGTTTAGAGCAGGATTTCAAGTACCAGCACTAACAGTGACCAACCCCTAAAACACTGTGAAGGAACATACAATATTACTCAATGTATAGAAATAACTATCAACTGACATAGTTCTCATCTTGCTTTTAGATTCCTTCAACTGACAAAAACTATGGAAATTGAAAATCCCATAAGTATCTAAGTTAGATTTGTCATGGTGGCATTTCTCAGTCATGGGAATTTTTTTTCACTAGAAGGTGTTAAGTGAGAAAAATAAAAATGTAATTGTCAGTTCTCATATAATTTAAAGTTTTGAAAGAAAAGGTAGAGCTTCTCTCTGCTCTACACATTCTGCTCATTAACATGAATTTGCTACAAGATTTGCAAATAAAATCACCATGTATAAGTAATTTTTTATCAAGCAAAAATCTCCTGTGTTGAAAAAGATAAAATACGAAGAATGATTTTTATGGGATTATGTTAAAATTGCATCTGTGAACCACCTATTTATTACAGTAATATATTTGATAAGTTAACCACTATCTCCATTTAAATGGGAGAAGAATGCCTAAAGCATTTACGGGATAATGTGTACTGACTACTCATTTCCCCTTTCCAGAAATAAAAGTGGGTTGTTTAGACAAAGAGAATATGTGGCCATTGTATTAAAAAAGAAAAGCAAAAATACCAAAATAAATAAAACCTATTCTCCACTCTCAAAAATTGAATTTTTAAAATTCAGTGTTTCTTTATCACTGCACTCACTGCAGATGAAGGGAAAGATACAAGAGGATGCTTTCAACTGCTTCTATATATTCTCATGTGGCAATTTAAAGTCAGTTATCTTAAAATACAGTGATGATTTAAAATAATTATCAGGGTCTTCTCATTTAAGGAAACTATCTCACTGCTCACATTTTTAATATGTTCATGAATTTTGAAGAAATGGCCTTGTTCAATCGTATACTATTAAGATACACCATAGGCTGTCGAGCAGATTACAAGCTCTAGACAACGTGCAAGTTGCAGAAATATCCTGCTGGCCCCTAAGAATGTCTTCTATTGCCATATGAAACCACAAATGGAGAAGAGTTTATTTTTGATGCAGGAAAACAGTTTAACTGATATCTGTCCATGACTTCAAGCTCCTTGGCCTACGTATGGCCGGCCTTAGTGACTCCCTTATGGGTGCAGCCCACATGGAACCACTGGATGGACCATCCCAGTGGTCCTCCCTGTCACATGCATGCCAAGAGTCTTCTTTCCAAGGCCCTGCATTAACTCCTGCCACAGAAAGAGCAGGACTTGCCAGCTCTCTCTTTTGTTGCTTCTGAATATGATGGCCTGATGTTAAGAGGCCAGGGCTGCAATATAAAAACAAGAGTCTCAGATCTCTGTTCTCTTGTTTTGGAGCTGGGGTTGAGTGAGTCTTCCCTGTCAGTACATCTCTCAAGCTCCTGCAGTCCCAATGATGCAGGCAATTAGGTGAAATGTTTTTTTTTTCCTCTTTAAACTTAAGAAAAAGAAAAAAGCTTAAAATATCCATTATGGCTGGGGTTTGATTAGGAGTGAGGAGACCCTCTGCTCCATGATTTGGAATGAGGAGTCAGATGAGGCACGTTTGTCCCCTCTAGGACAAGCATTAATACCAAAACTACCAGATATTAATGAGACAGAAAATTAATTCCTCCATCTCCTGCCACATAAAATAATAACTAACAAGACTGGTAAGTTAGCACATTAGGAACCTTTCTTGGCAGGAACCTGTTGGCAGGCAAATTCAGCAAATCTGTACTGATTTTATTGATTGTATTTTATTTAATCATTCTAGTTACACATTTTCTTTTCCCCCCATAAGGTCTTCTATTAAAATTTTCCAACTTAAAAAGAAGGGGCAGAGTGTCGGAGTTATTATTATTGATGTCATATGTCAAAAACCTGACCTTACAGCAAATCCCTAGGAAATTACATTCCATTGACATATGGTTTGAAGAACAACTAATAAACGAGGTGAAGTTTACATACTATCAGTCCAAATCCCTGTTCCCCTAAGTATAAATCCTATTTGCTTTGGGGAAACCTTTTAATATTGTAGCAGGAACAAATTTCCTCTTAATAAACATTCTCTTTAGCAATGCTGTGTAAATTCTGTCAATTTGCTGAAATGGGATTAGGCAAGCATTTTGCAAAGGAGTAAATTACTTCAAAAGTAATGGAGATCATTTCTAACAATAGTGAAATTATTTAAAAGGTTCTTTGCTATCATGGCCACAATGTAAATACCTTTTTTTGTTTTCTTAGAAAAGTGATTTCTGTCATATGCAAAATTTTAAACCTTACCATAAATTTATTTCAATAATTGTTATACTCTTATCTGACCTACCATTTTTTATGCTTCAAAAAGATATACATTTTACAGCGATGTATAATTCAAGTAAGTCTTTATCTTTCTCATTGTTTTTTGTTCACCAAGAAAATAATTTAAAACAAAGAACGAGGTTTGTGTGTTTGTTGTTTTTGAGGAAGAAAAATGATATTATTTTGGATTACATTTTGAATCAAGAAGCAAAGAGTATGCCTTGGAATTAATCAAGCCATTATTTATCAATGGATAAATTGCTTTGTTTTTCAGTTTAGTTGCCCTTAGAAAACAGTCATATTGAAAATGTTGCAGACATACTTTAAAACTATTACTCCTTCAGCTGCTATTCCTCTGTAATCCATTTCTACCTAGGATTTGTTAATTGTCATCCAACCATGATAAATAGCCTTGAATATAATGAATGAAATGGATACAATCAATTTAATACTGCCTGGAGAGTTGAAATTAATGTTTGTATTATTGTTGCTTATGGATTAGTATAGGAGACTTCCTACATACACTTTATTTGCCGGTAAATGTTTTCATTACTTTGAGACTGGGGCAGTATTGGTTCAACGTCATCTTATGGTGAGAATATGCCCTTTGATGCCTAAAAAGAAACAGAATTGCAGAACTGCTGCCAATGCTTTTGACTCTGGTAATGAAGAGTTACGACAGGCATGTTTTTGATCTACTAAAGGTTCAAACTCCGCTTTTGAGAAGCTGCACAATATCTCATCTTCTTACAGAAGAACTTTAAATTGCGCTTGTACTTGGTCAGAAACAAGGTCAGCGCCTTGCCAAAGAGTAAAACTGCATGTTACCTCTAACCACCCTCAGCCAAATACTATTAAAGGTCAGCTCTTACTGGGCCATGCTTCTGAGAAGAAAACTCATAATGGTTTTGATTTAATGCTGAGAGGATAAAGTAGAGTTACGCTACTTAAGACATTTAACTAAATTCCTTTCTCTATCACTAAGCTACTATTGCTTGAGACTTGTTTTGCCTGAAGTCTGCAGGGCTCTTCTGGTGTTTTCTGTGAGACGTTGTTGGTAAACACATCTTTGGCCTTAACGCTTAATGAAGAACTGAAGCTATCCTCTAAATCCTGGAATATCTTCCATTATCTCTCTCTCCTTAACATTTTTCTTCCTATTTTTCTGCCTCTGCAAGCAAAGGAAAAATGCATTGCAACAATTCAATTATGACTAAATGAAGTGAGGGCAGAGAAAATTGTGTTTTTCCTAACAGGTCAAATTGTTTGATATGATTCTGCAATGACCTTCCCCATCTCTCCTCAAAAGACATCTTTATCACATCATAGCATCTTATTCATGTTATTCATGTCACTAATGGCTCTTTTTTTTTTTTTTCCTTTCCCCTCTCTCCTTTCTCTTTTTAGGTCGGTTTTACTACCTAATACACCCAACCAAGTTGACCTACGATGAAGCTGTTCAGGCTTGCTTGAAGGACGGGGCCCAGATCGCCAAAGTTGGCCAGATATTTGCTGCCTGGAAACTGCTAGGATATGACCGCTGTGATGCTGGCTGGCTGGCTGATGGCAGCGTTCGCTACCCTATCTCTAGGCCAAGAAAACGCTGTAGTCCCAATGAAGCAGCAGTTCGCTTTGTAGGCTTCCCTGATAAAAAGCACAAGCTATATGGTGTCTACTGTTTCAGAGCACACAACTGAAAATACCTAGAGCACAACAGTTTTAAATTCATTAAGAATATGTGAAAGATTTCTTTTCGATATGAACTCATGCAAGTTACCAAAACTGTGATAAACCTTTTTTACTTACTGTAAAGAGTCGTTTTCATAAACCCAACCCATTATTTTTTTTTGTCTTAATATTTTTGTAAAAGTATCATTCCATAGATATTTTAAATTAATATAATTTAATGGAAGCTCTAGATAAGGAAGCCTTAGATCCAAATTCTTTAAGCTACATCATCCCAACAAAATGTACTTTCCATGAATGGGGCATGCAATAGAGCATGGTGATTGCTAGGACTCAGTTACGGAAGGTAAGGCTACTCAAAGCAGAAACTTTTACAAGCACAAATTTTACGCATTTGTACCATTTTGAGAGGCGCTGCAAAATAATTATATCTGCAGTTTTGAAATACGATAATCTTTTGCTAACAAGCATTCAGTGAAGTTTTTCAATACAAAATAGACAGGAAATGTTTTCAAATAGAACAATAACAGTTTAATAAAAAGTTTAAAGCAGTCCACCAAAATAGGACTCATTTTACCATTTAAAAACTTGCCTTTCTGAAATGTAAGCTCATGATCCCATGCATATCAACAAGCACAATTAATTCTCCTGAACTTTTCAATTGTGCTTTTATTATCTATAAAACATTGAAGAGGATATGAATAATTAACTAATGAGTAAGCTCTATTTTCTTCTTAACTCAAATTAAAGATGCCTAAAAAGTGTAGTATTACCTTTGAGTAGCTTTACTAAGTTATTTTTAAGCTCCTAAAGGCCGTTTGCTAAGCAGCATATAGCATCTACTCAGGGCAGTTGTATAAATGAACTGCTGGACAGGAAAACTGCAAACTTTAGCAGCTTGATTTTACATTAGCCTTTGAAATGTTATTGTCTTAATTAAAGAGCATTTCTTTCATATTTACACATCACAAGAATAAACATTGGGAAAAAGTATTAAAATGATAAAATAAAAACAAGATTACTAAATAAGAACTTGAAACCAGCTATTAATGTGCAGAGGAGAAAAAGCACTTTCTTTCCTCACTTACATATCATTTGTATCTAGAAGAATTTTATTTAGTTAAAACATTTTCACTGAAAAACTATTGAAATTCTTCATTTCATTAATTTCACAATGGTCGAAGTGGAATATGTTTACCTATATCTGCCAGTGTCAGAGATAAACATGCACTGTGCACAGTGCCTAGGATTTCCACAGCTGCCTGAAGCACTAAGTCCTCCCTAAAGGCCAAATTGAGGGAATTTCTGATACAAACTTATTTTGGATGCAGCAGTTCTTGGTGCTCATCTTCAGATACCTTAATGCAACCAGTTTTAAAAGAGTGGGTGCTCAAGGCTTTCTGAAAATCTATTCCACTTATGGTGTCTCAAGCTGGATATCCAAAAAAAAAATCCTTGGTCTTGAGTAATCTTCTAGGCAGTTTTGAAATTGATTCTACTACTTAAAAACACAGAACTTTTCCTACTCTACACTTAGTGACTACAAAGACTTTGGAGGACCAATATTTGTATTACACAAAGTTTTATATCTTCCCGTTGTTTCCATATCTAAATAAAATATAGGGGTACTATCCAAGTAGGGCACAACTAGTATGCTTTCATTAATGGTTTTGCGTAGTTACTTCCCCATGGACATGAGTAAATCAATCTGTTTCCTGAAATGGTTGCAGTCCCATTGTAAAAACTCAGTGGATAAATCGTGGGGAAAACAGGAGAAGATCCTAGCAGAAAGCTACTCTAACAGGAGAGGTATTGCATTGGATTTCATTCCCATGAACTGTGAGGCAAACCTCCATCCTACTAAGTTGTCATCCATGTGTACATTTGCTTATAATACACGGATGAAACAGTTTCGGTGCCAAAACTCCCTTCTAAATAAATCCACTAGGAGTAAGGTTTTCTTGAAAATCTTTCACTTAGTTACAAAAAAAGACATAACTCAAGCCTTTATAAGCTTCTCCCATCAGTCATTTTTTAAACCAGTTTTCATTTCACACATTTTCATGGACCACTCATAATCTTTTCCAAAGACCTTGGATAAAAATTTAAAAAAAAAAAAAAAAAAAACAAATAACAACAACAAAAAATAAAGCAGGAGGAAGAGAACTGGAGAATATTTGTACTTGAGAAGGAATGGGATATACAAGACTGTACTGCAACCAAGAAGAATACATATTGTTTCCCATTCAATCCTTGGAAAAAAAATGGAAAAAGTATTTCCCAATCTGCTCTGGTGCATAGACAAGGAATCAGTGATATGGAAAAAGCCATAAGGATTATCCCAAGGTGGTTGCCATCCTCCTATATATCCCAACTTGTGGTGAAGTGGGAAGAGCCCTTTACGTAGCTGGTTCTCTCTTCCCTACAATCTGCCACATTTGCAGGATAATGTACCATTTTCCTATTGCACAGTGGTAGAGGGAAATGCAAGGAGATTTTCCCATTCTCCTTTTGAGAAAACTTCACAGGGTTTTGCCTAGACACTTCTCTTGCAGGAGGGACAACTCTAGTGAGCCAAAAGCGTAGACATCTGACCCATTCTAGTGGATGACTAATATGCCCCTCGCTGCTAGATCACAGGTGCTGCCAGAAAAAATAAATTTGGCCACTCAAAACCCGTACAGCATGCTGGAGATGGCTGATCCATGGATCATGATCCATCGGACCACTGCAATATCAGGTTTTCTCTAATTCAGACAGGTGTCCCATGATGGGCACCACCAGACCCTCTGGGCTGGAGCTGAGCAGGCTTCTCACCCCTCAGCCCTGGGGGAACCTCATCAGCTGAGTCTTCTCGCTTGGCAGCATGAGGAGACCATGGTACAGTGCAGAATCAGGTCTCTAGAGCCATCCTGAGCTTTAATGGCATCACAAGTGGCCACATTTATCACTTGGATACACCTGCAAAATCACATCCAAGATCTTGCTTACTTGCCATCAAATGCTCCTGTAACAGAGTTTCAGGATATGAATTTCCATTGGTTATGTTACTTATGAAAAGTTCAGTAGTCCAACCTGGGAACATGGTAGTTTTAGATCACTATATAGATATATGGTATTATCTATTATTATAACAGATAAAGCTAATGGGATAGTTTGATGAAAATATGTTTGTATGAAAAAAATAGCTCTAATGGAAGCAGGTTTAAAATAATAAGTATATGATTACTTGAGAAATGGGCACAAATATACAAAAAGACATGAATTTTATTTATTTTTACAGCTACTGACTCCACTTCCTTTTATAATGTCAAAGGTCAAGAGGTTTCTTAATTTTTGAATAAGCTAGCTGGGTGCTTGAATAAATAAATAAATAAATCTTTAAAAGCAGCTTAAGAACTGGACAAAAGTCTGTGCTATTTTCTGTTCTTTGGAGAAAACATTAAAATCAATGTGCTCTGTCATTATCTTGTATTTCACAATGTATCTGAATTTTAATGCCCGTGAATGACAATTAAATCATGTTGTTATTTTCAATATGATGATTTGTTCTCATTGACTGACCATTCTGATTTCTTTCCCAGAAAACATAGAGAAAGGAAATTATTAAGGAAATAAAATACTTGTTTTTCCATAGTAAAAAAAGAGATCACAAATCTGGAGGCAGAGAAGAATCTTCTCAACAGATATAATTTATAGTAAAGAAAAACCTATTCCCAAGCATCTAGTTTGTGCTTCTTCAAAGCATTTTGAAAATAGAGTTATAAATTCCAATTTTTATTCTGCTTTCTCTCCCATCTTCTGAAATAAAAGGGAGACTATTTTTTTCTTTCCTGATTGGTACTACACTCTGCATATGCATCACGAAAAGTTAGACGAAGAACAATATATAATGTTTGGGAAAAAAATATGGAATTATTTTTATAATCTTATGGTCTTAAAAACTAAACGCAAACAAAGGCCCTTCTTTGTAATTTACAGCAAGAAAGATTTCCATTGTCTTTCCAAAGAACCACCAATTCAGAGAACTCGTCCAGATTTTCAGCCTCTGTAATCATAGTGTTTCCAAAGCTTTTATCAAACTCTGCTAGAATAGAGCCCTGAAAGATACACAGAGACCACTGCTCTGTTGAGAGATACTAATCCTCTAGAAACTTCCAGTATATCATCTTGTCATCAAATAAGTGAAAAATTCTCCATTTAGAGTAAGAGAAATCTACACAATAATTAATACCTAAGATGTATTTCTCTTATTTTCTAACAAATTAGTTAAAACAGTTTTCCCATTTCCAATGGGAAACACTGAATTTACAGACTTAAGCAGATAATTAAAATGGTCTTCTGTTATAACAGAGCCTCAGTAAAGCAAAATTTTTATTTGTAGTATCTGCTTCCATTGAACTCAAAGAAGAAATTCTGCCTTCTTGGCTGGAAGTAACTGGATTTAAGACACTGAGTTAGCCTTCCTTCTGTTGTGCCCAATAATAATTAAGGCACAAGTTTAAGTGTGTAATTTAAAAAAACAAAAACAGATCAAGAGCTTGGAAGAGATTTCTTCTTCTTTTTTCTCATCAAGCCTCTAACTGAAAGTAGGAAATTCTCATTAGAGGCCCTTTGAGTCTAATACTTTTCCTCCTTATTGCCTGAGAAAGAATGTCTCAATCTGTAAAGCCATTATAGAGTAAAATGTTTAAGTCCATCTATTTCATCAATATGATGAAATGCTGGAGGCATGCAATTGTTTTACTTGTAATAACAGTCCTAGCATGGGACTAAGCTAATGAATTATGCACTAGTTTATTTTCCAGTATGTCCAGGAGGCTTTTCAGAGTTTATTTTTTTTTAAATTCAAACAAATCAACCAACCCAAAAGGAGAGGCCTTCATATTAATCAAATACAAACCACTTGCTTTTTTATCCTTTAGCAAAATAGCTATATTTTCAGGGATTTTAGCTAATTACTTCCTGTGCTGCCGTTCACTGTACTTATGCATGATATTCTTCACTTTCCAGTTAATTTCATTCAGACTTTCTTTGTATTTGGAAGAAAATAAAAAGTAGGATTTTTTTTCTAATGGAGAAAGATATCATATTTCAAATTTATTAAGTTCCAACTCAAACACAAAGCAGAGAAATGAACTAGCCTCATTCTAATGGACCTGGCTGTTGAATCAATCAATGGCTTCCTCTGATGACACCAGACTTGAAAATTCTAGTTAAAAAGAGTTTATCATTCATACTACCAAGTGAAAGAAGTTCTTCTTGACTGTCAAGTATGTTTTGGGGGGTTTGTTGTTGGTTGTCCTGATTTGGATACCTTTCACAATGAATTGAAGCATTAAAATTAAGGAAACCCTGCACAAAAAGTAGGTGAAGTAGTAGAAAGTAAGGAGGACACAAACTAAAAATAGCGGAGTCATAATAATGGTACTAAACTATGAAAGGCAAAGGAATAACAGTAGGCAACTTCAGATTTCCTGGTCTGAAAGTGATTTTGCTTAATTTTTCTGAAGGATCAAAGTCCTCACAGCATCACCAGAGTCTCACACAGACAGTCTTGGCTTTGCTTTCCTTCCTGCCACCCCTGGGCAGTACATCTGGATGGACATCTGGGAGTAAAACTTGTAAGGGAAAGTGGAAGTCACAAAGAGCAGAGTAAGACATTGCAACCTCACTGGTGCTTTTAGAGCAGTCTGCTCCAATTGCTTGTACATGAGAAAAAAAAGTGTATAGCTGTATATCTTTCAAGATTTGAGTTTCTGCAGTATTCAGGGTACAAAAGAATTTGTACATTGTCAGTCAACTTCATACTAGATTCTTAAAAAGGCCTTTTTTATTTTTTAGGCAGGTAGGTGTAGGTTGCAGCAGCAAGGCAGTAACTGGCTGTACAAGATCAATTGCAGGTGGAATTCAATTAAGGATTTCGAGAGGCACTTTGATTTTTTTTTCAGACTATCATATTTTAAAATAACATATTAAGAATTTCAAAACATGGAAGATCAGTAGCATTAACAATGCAAATTTGTATTTAGATTGTCTTCACTCCTGAAATGCTCTTAAATCCTATCATCTAAGTGTATAAAAGAAAAAAAAATATCCTATCCAATGTTAAACTAACACCTCAGAAATTAAGGCCAAAGATTCACATAGGGATTTGGGCGCCTTCATGGCAAATGCTGCAGTCCTGGGAAGGTAAGTGACCAGTTCTGGGTAAGACTGACTATAGCTCCCTACAAGGGAGCTAACTCCTAGACTGAGACTCATGACAATTGCATGGACTGACCAAGAAACACCTCAACTAGCAAAAGTTGATGAAAAGAACTCTCTGACAGCTTGACTGCAGAAAGAAATCCAGAATTCACAGCCTGAAAGCCTGTCATGGACTTAGGCTTATGCACCAAGGGACAGATGTGCTCTGTGGCATAAACACAAGTCTCAGTTTCCTGTTTATTTAAATTAGGGACCAAGCCATGGTATGCCACAAGATCCTTTGAACCTAGATGTTCCTCCCTGGAGAAACCGAGGTATGCAGGTGGGCAAGTGCCTCTCCAAGAGGTGGGCTCAGCTATGCACAGGAGCAAGAACTCAAACCCAGAAACTGGGAACCATGCCAGGGCTGCCTGTAAAGCCTAAGTGAAAGAGGAAAGATGGAAAGATGAATCACTGCTTTTGCTTAAAGCATGGCTAAAGTAAGAGGAGTCACAGGAGTAAGAGCACAGAATGGGTCCATCCTAACCCCTTCCCAAGTCCAGTGATGGCTGGATGCTAAATTGCATTTGCACAAGGGCTATCAAGGCATTCAGCCCTGTCCATGCCAACCTTGTGCAGTAGTAGACGTGTGAGCAACTTTGTGGACTCCACCATGAGCTACTTAAATGTAATCCTTTTTGAACATATGCCTGTCTTTTGGTGTCCTTTAACATAAAGATGTTCAGTAAATCCTGAGAGGCCCATACATTCATGGCATTAATTCTGATGAATTAGCTCACTAACACAGGTCATGATAGCAGGATTCACATCTGGGGACATCTGCACCCCTGCTTTTCACAATATGCAAACATGAAAATAAGTGTTCTTGGCCATTACCACAACCAGCAAATCTTGGAAGAATTGACACCAGCACGGTGAAACGTATTATAATACATAAACTAAACCAAGAATATGCCAGCCCTGACACCCCTTTCCATTGCTTTATGCCATGCCTTGGTGGCAACGCAGCCCACTTTATCAGCCTGTCTCTGTGAGAGGATCAGGCATATCAGGGAGAAGTTTGCAACAGAAGCAAACACTGCAGTGCTGAGTTTTGGGCACACATCTTAGAGGCACTCGGTTCCTGAGCAAATTCCTTGGCTCTGAGCTAAGGCTCAGCTTAAAGCTGTTCCTTATCCCCCTTGTATTGCCTAGAGGAGGAACTGCTAAATAATAAGAATCAGAAAAGGCAGCACATTGAATAGGGAGCTGCTGAAGATTCAGAATGACTGAGGAGAAGAAGTGATACTTAATCCAAACCACAGGAAGCTAAGCAAGCCACTACAGCAGCCCTCCCAGAAATAAATGAATTAATTAAATAACCAAGGCGCTCAGTCAAAAACAATTTGTTATAAAGAGGTATCTTCTCAAATTCCTCTCTCATCTGATTTGGTGCTACAGCTTACACCTACCTAGATTAAATTTTCCTTTTTTCCTAAGAATGCCTTATCAGTAAAAAGTGAAAAAATGATGGAGTACAGGTACACACATACCAGTAGGCACACATCGTTTTCACGGTCCAGAACTCTCATTCCAGCTACAGTATACAAAAAAGGGCCTAGTTTAAAACTCTTCAAAAGTTTTGGTATAAGCCATGCCCTGAGTGACTTGAAGATATCAGAAAAAAACCACTTTGTATAGACCCAGCAGCAAAAGTGTGTCAACACTTAAGTACATACTACAGACAAGGGAATACAAGGCCACGGCCAATTACTAAGTTTATTTACACTCTTGCAAAATGTTTTGAATTTCATTTGTATTACACATTAGGCAGCCATTTTAGCCTAACTTTGAAGTGGGAGTCCATTTAAGCCATGTCCTACTACATAAACACTTGTGTTAAGCTCCTTGCCTGAACTGTATTTAGCAAAACATAAAAACTGTATTTCAGAAAAGTGACTTAGATTTATGAATGAGAAGCCTAAGATCAAGCAACTGAGCAATACTGCTAAATATTTCCATAATGGCAGGGATTAAAAGTCCACTGTAATAAACCCACCACATTTCCCAAGTGCAAAGTAATAGTTTATTAATGAGAAGTCTTTAACAAGGACTCTCTGCAACAATTTGTTATAATGTTAAGAGCATTTGTTAGGCTATTTAAAGATTCCCTGTCTATTTCCTATGTGCCTATTTATAAGTATTAAAAATGCAAAGCAGTATGGATGTTTTATTGTTTCTTTCTTTGAAGCTGATGTAGCTTACTGAAAAATCAAACTCAGCATTTCAGTAACACAAGAAGCAGAACTCTGAAGTATCTCTACCACACCAAGTTACCTAATAGTTTTGCACAATTTACCCTTAGTCTCAGCCTTGAGGTGTCAGGGAAGGTTGGTCAGCTTACTCTCCTGAAGTGCAAAACATGGTTGTAGTTTCCAACACCACTTTAACAAGGTTCAGATTTTATCCACTTACTCTTCAACCATACCTGTCCATTAAATCATTATTTTCCTTCTCCTGTATTTATCTTCCTGTACACATAGGAAGGAATAACATTTCCCTTCCCTCCTAGTCACCATTCTACTAAGCCAACCAAGTGCTTATTACTCAACTGCCTTAGCAGTGCTAAGCACAGCAGGAGATGATTTCCTAACCTGTGTCCTACACTTTTCGTCCTAATTAGATGGGACTGAAAACAGATGTATGCACCTAAACGTTCCTCATCTGGCCCAACAATCTAGAGTTTCTCACAAAAGGCACTACCAGGATGGATAAGCTGTCACGGACGCTGTTTCACAAGTAAGAAACACAAGAAAGGTAAATTCAGGCCAGGGAGGTCAGCTGAGAGCAGTCTCTGATGCCAGCTCTGTTAAAGCCTCTGACCATGGCGTTTTGGAAAAGACCGTTGCAGAACTGAGGCTTAACCTAACCCAGGAAGGGAAAAAACAGAAACAGGTCTAAATGCAGCACTCATTTTAGTACCTCTTCCACATTACTGAATTTAGACTGTTTTTTCCCTTTGCCGGGTTAGGAGTGGAAAGCATTTATCGATTTGGTTCAGCTGCAACAAACTAAGGAAACTCAAAACTTTAATCCTCTTACAAAAGACTTCTTTATGCTTGCAAAAGTGCTTGTCCTATAACCTATTATACATTCCTTTTGTGTCTATGAATTTATGGATTTTTGGTTAGATACATTATCCTTTCACTATTCTCCTGCTTTTCAGCGAGGAGGTAGAAAGGGACAGTGAGCTTATTTAATGTAGCCTCCCAGGGCAGTAAAGTATTTCCTCTTTTCCTGAGGTTCTTGAGTAACAGAGACACTTTGTGAAGAGAGAGCACAGGACTTTGGGGTTTTCTCTATGGCCATTTGTTCCACTGAAAACCCACAATATATGCCAAGCCCACGACACCATGTTCAGAGCCAGCAATTTAATGGAAATCGTTTTCAGTTTTTATTTCCTACCACAGGCTTTCTGAAGCACTCTCAAACTTTTCCTTTCAGGTTAAAGTAAAGCAGCTCTGCACAAATATTTATGTAAGGGTGTGAAGGGGGAATCACCTTCCGCATCCCGCCCAACAAAAATGTTGGAAAAAATGAAGCATTTTTGGTAGTCCATTTTAAACATGTGGACAAGGACAGTCTTTGACTGTATTTTACTTATTGGCTGAGATCCACTTCAGTCTATGCCAAACCTCAGAAATATAGAAAACAGTATATTTTTTAGAGGGTAGAGGATTAAATATTTTCTCCAACTCCTTTTTTTTTCTGATTTTAAATGTACGGCTCTCTATAAAAGTTAGACTTCTGCTCAGGAAGTCAGTTCTAGACATTAGTAAAACACTGCTACAGTCAATTACAAGAAAAAAAATGCTTTAAATGATGTTTCCAAAGAAGAGAAACTCTTCTAGCTCTCTAAGCACATAGAATAGCGAATGTTTCCTTGGTGCCCAGGTCTCTGTCTTTGCAGAATGGCCTGAAGCAAGACCAAGAAAAGCATCCAAAGGGATGGCCAACCTGGTTCAGTTTGAGTTCCTACCAGGCGTCCAGGCTCCCACCTGCTGCTCCACCCCTGCAGAGGCCAGGGCATCTTTTCCAGCCTGGGAGGAGAAGCTAAAGGGAAGCTCAAGGCACTTTCTACTTGGGGAGCAGCAAGGTCAGAAGCCTGATGAAAAAATATTCTCACCAACTGCCTTGCCCTTTTTCCGTCTCCCTACCTAAAATAGTCTTATTACACTATATTCTCTTACTGCTATTTACAGCAAAGGCTTCTTGTTCCTACGCACCAGAAGTGAGGGCTCCCTGTGGTGCTGCCCAGCAGAGCTGCTGGGAGAGCACGCGGGTCAGCCAACATGCACTATCTGCATCTGTACAAATTACCCCTTGGCACATCCTGCCCCATGAACACCATTTGGCAGCCCCAGCCTTCTTAGCTAGGCACAAACTGAAGTCATGACATGCTGTCACGTCCAAGTAAAAGATATCCTTTACACATGATGGAGGAAAATTAGAAAGTAGTTTTCCCCTTCACTTTCTCTACATTTATACAATTACATTAAATCAACTTCAGCTAAGGCTTGCCCTTGTGCACACCTCCGAAACCAAAAGGAGACTTAAAGCCCAGAAGACCAAGCAAAATGAAACTGAGTAAGGTCTTCAAATTAAGTTTGCTGTGAAGTTCTGCACTTTGACAGCATCCAGAGTTGAATCAATATAGTTTGTGTTGCTTTTCTGTTGTTTATTGGAGAGGCACTTTGGAAGGAAAAATCTGGTAACTGTGACTACCAAGTAGTTCTACATAACTCCAAATGACATTGCAAATAGAAATGCCTGCTTTCACTTCCCAAAGTAACTTTGAAGTGGTGCATTTGCATTTAGCCCTTCTGCCATGGTCATTGTATTTTACAGAACAGCTTTTAAATAACCAGTGTTTGGAATATGTCATTGAAATATAAATTTGCTTAGACACATTTCTCATTAGACTCTGACAGTCCATTTGACGAGCCATAATATGACCTTCCTAGAGAATAGCAAATGCTTAGAGGCTGCCCTGATCTTTGTGTGCTACTAGATGTATGGTGCACACTATATGCAGTGAGAGACATAAGCACCAAAACTGATGAATAAAACAGTGAATGAAAACTGACTCAGGATGTGCTATTTAATTCCCACACTTCATTTATTGACTTAATTCATTATTTTACTCACACAGACACTATTACTCTGTGTCAGTTTGTGCTCATAATGAATTTAGCTGCATTTAAGACCCTCTCTTTGAATATATTTCAAACTGCAGTTACATTAAGTCTATATTGAATTAGTGATTGACTTCTAATATAAAAAGTAATTATAATGAAAACTTGGCAGTACTAAGTCATAATTTCAAGGCAAAGTTTCAAAAAATAATGTTAGTTCTTCTCTTATTCCCCAAAAGAATAAATACAGTGTCAAAGAAATTCTAAAATATTTTTTCTGATCAGATTGAAGCTAATCTATTTGATGGAAGTTATCATATGTGGACATTCTCCATCAGTTTCAATTAAGTTTCTAGTCTTTAAATTAGGACCAGATGTCTTTGTAATAAATATCTCTATATTTTAGTTATTGGCTTAGGACTGGAAGTCACTGGGTAAATTTCATGGTTTTGCGGAGTCCAAGTTCTACAGGAAAGGTAATGAAAATGGTCCCTTCCAGAATAAAAAAGTAAAACCCATAGGCCTAATTACAATTTTGAAAGCAATCGGTATTTCCCTGTTGACATCTTTCTGAACGTCACTGGGATCTTCCAGCCAAGCTGGGAATCTACGAGGACCTAGGGATAGAGTTCAGTGGAAATCTGCTGAGATTGGGCCAGAGGAAAGAACCTTGATGAAAAGTAAATCTGCAACAGAATATGTGCAGGGGAAATAGGCCTTACCAGAAAATACATCCATTACAGCCACAAAAGTGTCAAAATACAAGCTGAACGCACTCACAGTGATTTTCATGCTGCTGTTGCCCGGTAGAGGCAATCTGGGAATCTGTGTTTCTTTGAAATGAGTGTTCTACCTACATCACGGGTAGCATTGCATAGGAGAAAAAAAAAAAATCATAGAATCATAGAATCATAGAATGCCCAAGGTTGGAAGGGACCTCAGAGGTCATCGAGTCCAACCCCCCTGC
>JAVCKT010002598.1:37565-58759 GCA_032273925.1 Rhynchotus rufescens
GCAGGGACACCCAGAGCACGGGGCACAGGGCGGCATCCAGGCGGGTTTGGAAAATCTCCAGAGAAGGAGACTCCACAGCCTCCCTGGGCAGCCTGTGCCAGGGCTCTGGTACCCTGACAGCAAAGAAGTTCCTCCTCACCTGGAGATGGAACTGCCTGTGTTTCAGCTTATGGCCATTTCCCCGTGTCCTCTCACTGGCCACCAATAAGAAGAGCGTGGCCCCTTCCTCCCTACATTCTCCTTTCATGAACTTTTACATGTTAATCAGATCCCCGCTCAGCCTTCTCTTCTCCAGAGAAAACAGGCCCAGTTCACTCAGTCTCTCCTCATACAAGAGATGTTCCATTCCCTTAATCATCTTAGTTGCTCTTCAACAGCAATTTTAGCAGAGGACAGTTGCTGTTAGGCTAAGGAATTAAACAACCAGCCGACCTTGCAGCAGAATATCCCAAGATATTCTTGCAGTGTCTAAGGATTTGGTTGACAGTGTCACAAGAGCAGCATCAGGAGCAAAATCCCGTCACTGCAGATAACCATTAGGTCTTATCGAGTCCATAGAGTCCAATGACAGGGTGAAGATAGCTGCAATATCCCAATTTGATTTCTAAGGGTAGGAGTGGATAAGATTTTTGGGTGTGTTTTAGCAAGAGTTGGTGTTGCCTGGAAGCCTCCTGTCCTGTCTCCTGCCATACACTCACCACATGTAAATACTCATTATATGGGATGTAAACATGGCCATAGCAGTGACAGGACATAATGAGGAGCAGCAGCCGTAGATTGCAGCTCGAGGGGTTGGATATGAAGAAGCATTTCTTCCTCTGGAAGGGGAACAGTCCTGGGACAGGTCATCAGGGAGGTAGGACATCTCCATCCTGAGGGATCTTGGCTGTGCCACAACCACCCTGACAAGTGCTTCTGACTCCTGCCCCATTCAGTTTTGAATGGAAGAGAACCAAGCTCCTGAAAATACAAATAAAGATTAATTCAAGAGTGTGGGGCATGCAAAAATTGAGATATCTCTAACTGTAACTCTGCCTTGTTCCTTTGACAGCCTGGCAAATAGGACCCTTTGAAGTCAAAGAGCAATGATGCTTCAACTGTGGTAGAGTTTTCTTCTATCAGTCAGAAGAAGACTTGAATTCCATAAATGACATACAAAGATGAGTAAAGGCCTCTGACTTCATCCTTCCAGAAGTCTTACAGCTTTGATTGGTTCAAAATCTTTCTTTTATCCTATTTTTTATTTAAAAATTTTATCTCAAAATATCAGATAATGAAGAAAGCACAGTTTCAGAGATTTTGAGGCAAGAATCTTGATAAAACTTGAGTTACAATGACTCTCAAAGGCTGATTTTTCCCCTCATTCTCCATTTCAATATGCTATTTCTTATAGCTTCCTTCCAGACTGATTTAGACAACTACTATTCATATTTCCTTTACAGTATTTCTTAGTCAATTAGTAAGAGAAGAATTATTAGCTGCAGTTGACAAATCAAGAAAAATTTTAACTATAATTCGACAATTGGAAGTAACTGCAAATTTTGTAATAAGACTTCAGTAGGAAATTATATCTTTGCTTAGTTGTCACTGTCCTGCTTCTGTCAGTTAAACTTGAACTGATGGGAACCTAGCTGGTAAAGATGTCCTGGAGGGGGAGGATAGGTTGGGGTCACATCTCTATTAGTGGTTACCAAGCCCTCTTTTCTCCATTTTGTCTATGAGTTGATCCCGGGGTTTTGATACATCCATATTCAAACTCATGTGGCTGATCTCATGTTTAGCCAGATGGATGTGATTTTTGATTAGCTGGCAGATACATCAATTAAAACTCAGATCTCCTTGTTTTCAGACAAGGGTGATTGCTGTGTCTTGTGTCCTATATGCCACAAACTATAGCTAACACTCAAATATGTTAATTACATTAAAGCATTTCAGTTCTTGAGTGTCTACATTAGCATCTTCCGTGTCACAAGCAAAGATGCTCAAAGGCTTTTAATTCACAACTCATTATTAACTTCTACCCATTACCTCAGTATTAACTTCTACCCGTTGAATATCACTTCAGCAAGACTGACCCCTGGCCTCCTGCTCTGCATCAAGTGCAGTTACTGCTTTTTATATTTTGTTGGTCTCCTAACTCATGTCTAGCAGCAATTCTTTCTCATTAGCTACTCTTCTGCCAAAGACCTGTATCAGATGTGTATTTTACAGGAAGGATTTTACATACTGGCCAAACAACGGTAAGTGATGGCAGCAGGGCTTGGTAGGATCTGTCAACAGAAATCTTATGAGCAAATCCTGGAGTTTCTCCATGTAGACCCTCATGTCACTGGGACTTGTTCACTGAAGCCAGCAGACAGTAGAGGACCAGGCACAGGCCTTCATCTGGGAAGAGGCGAATACAATTGGCCACTGCTTCTCAACATATGCCGTGACCTGATCTCTCACTCTTCAAGGACCCTGCTAACGTTAAGTCAGTGGAGAAGAAACAATTGTCACCCGGACGTATGCATGAAGATGTCTTAGTTGAGCAGCATTGAAAAAAAAGGTTTGGGGTACATGCAAATTTACAGGCTAAGGATGGTGCATGGTGCAGGTGCAATAGGCTGCTTTTTGTGAAAAGCTTTTCTCTGTTTGGAAGAGCTATTGTTCCTGAGAGGACAAGATCAGGTAGCCTTGTAGCAAGATGATTCCTGTCCTGAACAAAACCATAATTGCCTTAGTAGTTTGGAAATCCAGGGTCCTTTAGGGGCAGGGGGAGACGTGTCATGAGGGCACACAGCATTCCTAGCTGACATATTCATTTGGACTGCTGCCCAATGAATACAATTTCTTCTAACTGAACAGTCCTCAGGTGACGACATGGGTGTGGATCCTTGTTCCAGATGAGGCATAGAGCTGAACATTTTCTTCCTTGGGCCTGCCTCTTTCAACTGAAATTGGTATCATTAGTGCTATCTGCTCTCAATATCTCCCCTCCCTTGGGAAGGGAGATATTTCTGCCACCGCTGGGATGCAAGATAAGTAGATCTGCCCTCTTTGGAGCTGTAGATCTGCAGTGGAGCAATGAGATCTCTTCAAGCATGTCCTTTTTGAAGACAGGCTTTGATGGGCTTCCACCAGAGTGCTGTGCCTCTCTATGACACTTTGTTTCTTCCAGGTGACTTTTGGATATCTCCAAGGAAGTTTTCCTTTCTCCAGACTTTACGCCTGGTCTCTGTGACCTAGGTTTCCTGAGATTTAAAGACTGAGATGAAGAAGGCATGCAGTACCTCACCTGTTTTCTGTGACCTTTGCCAATCCACTCGGCAGCAAGCGCACATTTCCCCTACCCTACTCTTCCTTTGACACCTATTTCTTCTTGATCAAGGTAAAAACTTTGCTCTAGTACAGCCTAATACCATCTTGAAAACACACATCACTGAACAGCGGCATCAAAACCGCCAATGATGACAGACGAGTTCCTGTTTGAGAAATGCAAAGGAGAACCTGACTCCACACCTCCCAGGTTGCAGAGCTGCGTCTGGATCCCTGCTCACAGCCTCGGCTCAGTGAGCTCTGCCTTACGTGGGCGGTTGGACCGGCCTTCCTCCCAGCCACAGGATTTGTTGGTCTGTGCTCTGGTTGCTCCAGAATTCAATATAATAAACTTGGCACGACTTCAAACTGCAATAACGAGCCATGGAGCTGGTAACAGGCTGGAGCTGGGATTAAGAGTCCAAACACTCTCTGAGAGACGAGGGCATTTCCTGAGCTGTTGAGTGAGCGCTTTGAGCTGCTGCGCAGAGATTTCTGAGAGGCGGGAGCCGGTTTTGCCTCTAATCCAGGCTCTGGCTCTGATGTGCTGTTCGTAAGCTGCTTTGCGCAGCAGATCTGAGACCCTGAAATACCAGAGCCTCCTGCTGCTGTCCTGCCTGTTGTAGGGCTGCACAGACTCTCTATTAGCCTCGTTGGGATTTTGCTTAATTCTCCCATTCAGGTTACACCTTGGAGATCAGCTGGTGATGATACAGCAGCGGTATTTTGAAGCACGGCCAAGTCACAGCGCAAGGAACAGCTTTACAACCAAGGCAAGCAGCCATATGAAAAAAAGGAGAGAGAGAGGGACTGCTGCGAAGATGGACCATGAGGACACATTGTGCAGGAGCGGAGATACGGCACCTCCAATGGCAACCGAAGACGAGGCTACCTTAGGTTCATCAGCCTCTGCTTTCTTTTCAGAGTGATCTGAGTGAAGTTCCTCATTTGGAAGAAAGTAAATGGAAACAGGTGAGAAATTCCCAACAGGGAAGTTATTGCCAAATTGGGAGTTTAAATTCATAAAAGGGAGTACGGGGCAGATTGCTGGTGAAGGCAGTTGCTGCTCTCATAGAGACTGCGGTGCTTTGACCTATGGAGCTCCTCAGAAAGCCTCCAGGTCTGCCGCGCTGCAGGAAACGGTTAAGCAGTGCTAAAACCAAGTGGTTTGGGCATGGTCCTGGAGTGCCTGGGCTCCAAAGGAGGCATGTGCATTCCCAAACAGCGGACAGCCTCTGGCAGAGACACAAAGAGCCCCAGCCCTACTCGTGCTGGTGACTCACCCAGCTGGGTGCCAGTGAGGGTGGATGGGCAGACCCTCTTGTTCCCACCACCAGCAGAGATGCAGCGTTGAAGATGCCTTAGCACCAGCTGGACTTGGACATCGGATGGGACATCGGATAGTCACTGTGTGGGAAGCACCTCTACATTTCCTGCACAGAGCATTTTCCTGCCCCGCTTCAGAGAGCTGAAGTCACCAGGGCAAGCGAAAACCTGTGGCCTCCTTCCAGCCAAGGCCTGAAACACAAAAGCAGCAGCTGGTACAGGCACAGTGCGTGCCGCCGTGGGAAAAGGAGCCTCTTCCCCATCAGCCCTGCCATCCGACCGCCCCGCTGATCACGAGAACATTGTGGTGAACCACAGCTCGGCTCGGAGTTATCTGCTCGGCGCACGGTTCCTGCGGCACGGAGTGGCACCTCCTCCCTCACCTGCGCCGGTGCTGAGACATCCTTCCTTTCTCAGCGCTATCGCCTGCTCGGATCTCACCCTTCTGCAGAGATGGGGCACGTCACCTTTCTTGAGAGCACAACACACCCTCCTGCAAGGAGTGGGCTGGTGGGCACCACTGGTGTGAGTCACTTCAGATCTGTGGGAACAGAGGTGCCACAAGCTGTACACGTATGAGGAGACTTCTAAAAAAAAAAAAAAAAAAAAGCTATGTAATTTGAGTTTGATTTAAAAAAATAATTCACACAGTCCCAGACAGGCTCAGGCTGGAGGCACCCCTGGGTGGGAGGTCTCTGGTCTAAGCCCTGCTCACATCGAGGCCAACATTGCAGCTACAGCATGTTGTTCAGGGCCATGTCCAGGTAAGTCTAGGCAATCTCTGAGCACGGAGATGCACTAGCCCTGGGGCACCTCTCCCAGGCAGCACCACTTGCTTGGGGAAGGAGTGCTTCACTAGGGCTAGTGCTTTCACCGTGCTCCTCAGAGCTGAGCCTGGCCCTGCTGCCCCTGAAACCCCTTCAGGTAGTGGAAGATGCAATTGGATCCCCCTTCATCTTCTTGCCTCCTGGATGCACAGGCTACTGCAGCCTCTCCTTGTAACCTCCAGCCCCATCATCACTGCAGTCCTCCACTGCGCTTGCTGCTGTCTACAAATGTCTCTCTTGCACTAGGGGGTTCCCAGTGATCACAGGATCCAGGTGTTGCCTCCCTGGTGCTCAGCAGTGGGGAGTAACCGCTTACCTCGACCTGCTGGCTCTGCTCACATTTTCTCTCCAGTATTACAGTGGGAGTCTCCACGGGAAGACTCCCTCCACCATGCAAAGTGCATGAAGTCATGCTCATGCCAGATGCACAAAGCTATGCACTAGCTATTTTGAGCCAGGCTCAGGGATAAATAAATAAATAAACAAATAAAGAGTGCTGACCAGTAGAGCGCTGCTCAGTGATGGAATATAGGTCACAGCCTCGTCCCAGACGGCAGCTTTCATTGCCCAGAGCAGAGAGCCAATAGGCGAGACGGGACGCGGCATCTGTCCTTCAGCAGCCCGTATCAGCTCGCATCAGCTCCTGCCTAGCACCCAAAGCCCTGGCAAGGTGCATCAAGGCAGAACACAGGGGAGCCCATTGGATGGTGCATCTTCAGGTGCATCAACCCCCTGACAAGTGGCCATTGCTCATGTGGCCCTTTCCCGTCACAAGCCACCGAAATGCTCTTCATATCTTCCTGGCGATATATTCTTTTTTGTATCCAAAACTGTATGTAATTATTGCTCTTTACAGGGGAATGGTGGAGCTATGATGGTCCAAAGTGTAGACTACCAGCTCGCTCTGCTTCAGATCTTCTGACTTTCTTAACACATCCAGCCTGTACAAACCATACTTTTTTTTTATTTATTCAAAGGGAAGTTCTGGAGAATAGCATGGGTCTGTGAGCTGCAAGCATAGCTGAACTGGAGCACTTAAAAATCATGTCTCTAATATACTAAAATACGGCTTGTAAGGGGATCTCCTGGCCCTTGCAGGTGTGACAAAGCCTTGCTGAACTCCTGGTATTGCAGAGCACAGGCAGCCTCTGCTGCATGCTAACCCAGTATTACCACTAAACCTGTGCTAGGAAGATGAACGAGTTTCCCAGATATCATCACATGGTTAGATATAATTTTTGGCTATTTTTCCAGATAAAATGTCTAGCCACGTTCTCCCCCCCTGCACTGTGCTTTGGTAACGGGAAGTGAAACAGCAAATGAAAGTGACCCATCTGGTCCCTGTTCCTTTGCAGCTCCACAGACTCCTAATGGGGAATTAACCTCCTTGTGTGCGACAGATGCTCATGAGGAGGGTGCAGATTATAGGTCAGCTCTCGCCCTCGAGTTGCCCTTGTGCTCCGCTTCTCGCCTTCCCCTGCTGCGAGTGCCATTCATCATCTCACTTCTCGAGGACCTGCTGCCCCAGTTTGAGATAAACCCAGCCTAAATCCTACCTGACACCAACCTCA
Organism: Rhynchotus rufescens; assembly: GCA_032273925.1. Classification (NCBI taxonomy): domain Eukaryota; kingdom Metazoa; phylum Chordata; class Aves; order Tinamiformes; family Tinamidae; genus Rhynchotus; species Rhynchotus rufescens. Next base: position 44,587 of record JAVCKT010002598.1, read on the forward strand.
GCATTGCCAAGATGACACGATCAGCACCTGAGATCTTTGCTGGCATCTCTGGCATCTTCCCTGCCTTGCTGCATAGCCCTCCTCATGGCCTGGTCAGCAGGGAAAAGAGCCATGAAAAGGAGATAAAAGATTCAACCGTGCATTTGCAGATCTGTGGCATCTGCAGGAGTCTTTACTCAGACAGCATGAATTGGTTTCCTGAAATGAAGTGGCCATTTGAAGGCCATGAATTGGCCCCTCTCTGGTTTTCCCCTCTAGCTCCTGAAGAAGAGAGCTTGGTCCCGTTACTACCCAACAGAGAGAGAGCAAAAACAGATGGCACAAAAAAATCCTCCCAGAAGCACTGCAAAAAAAACAGAAATTCATGGATCTTTCATGCTGTGCTCCTGGAAAAATAAAAAAGAAAAAGAGAAAAAAAAAAACAGAAAAATTTTCCAGAAATCATGAAAACAACAAAAATAGTAAAAAATGGAGGGGGCCGAGAGCAGAGATGACATCAGCTGCCTGCAGCTGGAGAAATGCAGTCCAGAGCTGCGCTGCAGCTGTAGCTTTAGGAACTGCTGCACATGTCTCTTACGTGGCCCCGCTGCAGCATTTCGAAAGGATCGTGGAGTTATGAAACAGGCAGGGGAAGGCCGTGGAAAGTAGGCAAAGTTGCTTGCTGTTGGTGGGACAGTGACAGAATCCCCTTATATATAGGGCAGAAAGCTCTCTCTTTCCCCACAACTGTCCTGAAAATGCATCTGCTCAAGTGTGGGTAACCCACCCGAGGGCTCTCCCTGTGCCACAGAGGCCAGCAAGTTTTGACATTTGGTGAGCGGATTCATCGCAAAAAGGGTATGTTTCCAGGTCACTGAGACACTAGAGAAGGAACCCGAAGCAGAGAATCTGACACTTCATCTTTTCCCGTTGTAGACGGCAGGAGGGGTCTTGCACGAGGTATTAATGAGCTCAGCAGCGCAGCTCACCTTTCAGACCTGCTCTGCAAAAGTTTTCTGGCATCACTTCATGCCGAAAACACCACGGAGTAGGGATCCACGTTGGAAAGGTGCCATGGAAGAAGGGCTGCCTCCCTCTGCCACGCTGTTCCTTGCATACAGATGGATATCTCAGCTTATTCCAGCAATCAAATCATGAGTAGATGACAGCTACTAACCTCTGGCTTCTTGGAAGCAAGCCTGTTTTTTTTTTTTTCCATCTGGTCACCAGCAATGGCCCATGTATTCCCAGACAAGCGGAGAAGGATTTTGCAGACAAGAAATTTGCATCCCCACAACCTGCAAAAGCTGCTGGAAAAAAAAAAAAAAAAAAAAAAAAATCATGTGATGAACTGTGAGCATGAAAAAGCAGCTGGGCTGGTATGTCCTATGTGAAGTTGGCAAGGATAGAGTTCAGAAGCAAAAAGCTTTCTTGTCTGAGATAATTTCCACATGGGTAAGTGTTTATGATAAGATGAATTTAGAGGACATCTTCCCCCTAAAGAAGAGCTTTCCAGGGTCACTGCAGTGGTGAGGCCAGAGGCCAGGACATCTTCCACTCCTCGAAGGGGTTACAGAGGTGACGGGGCCAAACTCGACTCACAGGTCAGGGAAAGCACCAAAGGCACTGGCTCAAATGGCAACATTAGAAATCCTTGCTCGCCCTAAGGAAACCCCAGGAGAGTGGTGTGTCTCCAGGACTGTGCTGCTCACACTTCACGCTTCAACCAGGAGACAGAAGATTTTTCTTGGAGCTATTCATCTTTCCAGATCTTTCAGAATTTCCGGTTTTTCCTCCTGACAATAAAGGAAGTCTCTAGTAGGTGACATATTCCTTGTTCTAATCATTCTAGGCAGCAGACTTCCACCTAAATATCTCCTCCATGCAAATGCATCTTTGTGGACCCAGGAGACACAGACAGTCTTCACATACCCATATTTCTAACTTCTTGAGGTCTGTTTAGGTGTGAGAATACCTCCTGCATTTTTTGTAGTAAATTTATAGTGAGGAATCACACTGAGTGAACATCTGAGGAGTGGATGGAGAAGTTTGACTTGTCAAGGGGAATTTCAGGAATAATCTGTGCTCCAGCCAAGTAACCAAGAGATGTGCAGCCAAGAATAGAAGGGGATACAATTTGCTGTTGTTGTGGGCACCTGTCCCTGAGTCAGCCCTGGCTACTCCACACATCAACAGGCTGCTGAAGCACAGTGGAGGAGAAAAGCAGAACTGGAGGGTTCATTATTGGTTCTCGTGATACGAAGGCCCCAGTGGGTCAGGGTTACTTTTTGTGAAAACATATCCAAGGCTCCTTGAGTTTGGATTTTAAATACAATGCTGTTTGTCCAGGTTTTGGTTTTACAAACCTGGATTCTGGGGTCAGCTACCTGCACTGTGGAGCAGAGCAAATAGATAGTATAGGCAAAGAGACACCATTTAAAGTTGTTTTTGTTAACAGTTATAGGAACTTATTACGTCTTACATTTCTGTGAGGAGACTTTGCTCAAATCTACCTTAAAAATACCTTGAAGTCATTTTCCCACGGGACTTGCCTTCTCCTCTTGTGCTACTTGCCTCCAGATATTATTTCTTAATTTGGTCAGTAGAACAGATATTAGTTTCTTGATGGGTAGTTAAAATGCATATATATGGTTTCTTTCAATTGATTTTCCCTGGAGGTCATTTTTTTGCAGATGAAAATCCCAAGCCCTGTTCATCAAGGCAAGGCAGACGGAGGGCATCACTCTGGGCTGCTCCACCCTGGCCCAGTGAAACCAGTAATTCTTGAAGCAATGCGATATTTAAATCATGTACTGGTGAGAAAAACAAAGCCATAAGGCTGTACTGGACGCACACAGATTTTCTGCATATGCCTGCAAGCATGTGTGACCAAACTATGCATCTAAAACTCAAGGGCATTAAAGAAAGCTCTCCTAGGAAAGCGACCAGAGGGTTAATTTTAGCTCTGACTTGTTCCCTTACTTTTTTTTTTTTTTTCTGTGAATAATGAAATTAGTTGTTCCATAGTCTCTTGAAGGCTGAGCTTAGTCTTCTTGCAGAACAATACACGCTGTGCTCTTGATGTGAATGCACTTATAGTGAACTTTGAGCTACACATCTGCTATGGAGAAGTAACTCTTATTCCCAGTTGACCATTACTAGCGAAAGATTCAGGCTCCATCCATGCCTTAGCATATTTTTACTAGCTGTATTTTAGCCTGACGGTCAGAAAGGATGGATAGAAACTATTTATAAACCTCATTAAAAAAGCACCAGAAAACTTATTACTTTCGCTGGGTGACTGCGAACGGGAGAGGAGCTTTGCAAAAAAAAAAAAAAAAAGTGAATGTTTGACTAATCTGCAGTCCATTATCAGCAAAGCCCTTTAAATCTGTGCATTAACTTCCCCGTTGTGCCACAGATGTGCCGGGAGGCTGCACGGGGAATATGCGCAGGCTGGCGCATGCTGCTGCCCCAGCTCTGGATTCACCAGGAGGGCTGGGAGCCGGTGGCCAGAAGTCATCACTAGGGAACAACCTCTGGGCTCGCTCCCTTCCCCGTGGGCACTGCATTCTCCAGATTCCCTTAGAAACCTTGCTTGAATTTTTCCATGAGCCTGCTGGGAGACAAGGAGAGCATTGCCTCCCTGCAGGACTTTTCCCTACACTCTCCAAGTTGATTATAAGCGATTTGTGATAAGACCAGTCCTGCAGACTCCCCTCCTCCCAGATAAGACTCCCCTCAACACACCAGATTTGCACATTTCCAGACCCCATGATCCCAGGCATGAATGCTGCCCAGGATCCCAGGGGATTCTAATGCCTAGCAGCAGCATCTCCAAACACGAGCTCAAGGACTGAATGCAGCTAGCAAGGAGCATCTAAATTGGAGCATGTTTGGGGCTAGGGAAACCTGCTGGCTTTTCACAGCATAACAAAGTACCACAGAAGGGAAATTTGGGATCTAAGCCTGCCGCATATGTGAAATCTTCCTCATCTCTCTGTTAGACCCAGGATCACAGCATGAAACCCTCAGTGGGGCACAGTGCAAGGAAATCCATCCCATCAGGCACCCATCACTCCCCACAAGGACATCAGAGTCCCAGAAATAAATTCTGCCTGTTTTTACTCACACCTGATTTTTCATACACCATAAAATCAACCATATGTGCAGGATTTCCTCCTTCAAAGCTGTAGGTTACTGGAGGACAGGTCTCTTACAGAGTTGAACCAGCATCCTGATAGAGGACCCTGGCCCGACTCCAGCCAATATTTCCACAACAGGAGTGACGCCGCTCACCCCATACCCACCCTGCTGAGGTACCGTGATGCTCTTTGCATCCACTGCTCTACCTCCAGGAGGCACCTCCTGGATTTTGCATGGTTGGCATCACTCCTGCCCTGCTCTGCAGGCAGCCAGAGAGCTTGTGAAGCCCAAACAACCTTGGAACACCCAGGGCAATGCAGGGGATCACAAGCCCAAACCCTGAGGTGGAGGAGGAGGGGGGCCTCTTTCCTTTTATTTCTCTTATTACAGCTGTCCATCTAATCCCTGCTCGGTAGCAGTCATGTTGACAGATGGCTGTACAGGCTGTCGAAATAAAACTCTCGGATTCTCCCTTTATTGATGGTTAGAGAACCAAAAGACATTGGTACCTAAGGGAAGATGCAAACGGCCAGTGGATGCCTTGGCCTAACCTTATTGTGTGGTCAAAAGGGACTACAGGTACTTTGGTTAAAGAGTCCGTTGAGACAGGAGCCTTTGAGACAAGAGACGTAGAAAACAACTTTATTTGGGGAATGCAGTTGCATCTCTATGTTTCACCGTGCCTAGATCTCCTGAAACCAGCAAAGCTCCAAAAAGTAGCACCAGGATATGGGAAGGGGGGATTTCAAATGCAAAAACTAAAGCTGATTTTTGTGAGAACATCTCACTGTGGAATCTCACCTTGGGTCCAAAATGAGAACATGGCTTCATAGTTATTCTAGGCAGCTTTGATGGCACCGCTCATCTTATACATTTGGCAATAAAGCCAGGAATAGGGATGGAGGGAAAGCTGCAAAAGGAAAAAAAAAGCCTTCTAGCCGATTTGTCTTATGCATATCAACTTAAAGTACTTCTGTGTGTCTCAGGTGCTGGCATGGGCAGAGCTGAGGTGATGCATTGCATCCTTGATGTTATCCAGCACTGGTGTGTCTGAAACTGAAATCTGCTCTCTGGTTCAAAGCATATGAACAACAAATGCAAAGCTGCTATTACTAAAAGTGCACTATTATTATTGCCATTAATATTACTATTATTAGTAGTAATGGTAGCAATGGAGTCATAACTATTAACAACAGTGTCATGGCCAGAGGGCCGGTGTGACTCAATAGACAGATGATCCATGGTCTCCAAAACAGCTAACACTGCTATGTTCTCTGATAGGTTTCAATGGACACCTTACTTGCACATACTCTTTAGGTCACTGGAGAGGCATGGTATATGTCTGGAGCAATTTCTTAAGAAAGAAAGATTTTCACTTAGTCAAGAAGGATTTGGTTAGAGATAATTTAGGAAAATTTGATATCCACAAGTCCATGGGATCTGTTTGGATGCACATACAAAGTGCTTAGGGGCCTGGCAGACCTCATTGCTAGGCCACTCTCCATTACCTTGGAAAAGCCATAGAGACGAAGGGAGGTGCCTGAGAATTGGAAGAAAGTCAATGTTACTCAAGTCTTCAAAAAGGACGAATACCTGTGATACTATGAAGCCATTGCCTGCACTAAGCCTAATGCAAAAAAAAGGTACATTAAAGAGGAGATTAAGACAGTTGGTCCTATATCCACTCTCCACTATGCACTCTCCACCATGCTTTTTGCCTTCATTCTCATTCTCTTCAGTGATGAATAGGCAGAGCAATTGTCTTCAAAAGCCGAAGAGACCACAAAAGTAAAAGGATACTCTAGGAGCTCATATCTGTTAGAAATGGCAAATGCTGTTGTGGCTCCACAGCCACAGGGTCTCCGGGACTTTGTGAATGAGGGCTCTAGGAACCAATCATGAGGCAAGTAGAGCAACAACACCATGGGTTTGCAGAGGACAGCAACTGTGCAGAGTCCCTCTCCCTTGTGCTCCAGGAGGTTCTAATTTTCAAGCCTAATTCTCTTCTCCCATCTGATAAAAACCTGGAAAGAGAAGAAACAAAGCAAAAAAAAAAAACCAAATGATAATGTATTTGTCTGATGTATTTTCACCCATATGTTGTGGTTTGTTTAATTTATTTACGTCATAATGAACTGATGGGCACACAGAGAACATGCAGTCACCCCAGCTTGGAGATGAGCAGTGATCCAGAGTTCACCCAAACATGCATTTTGCCTTGAATGGCAGTTCTCTGACCAAAACCAAGTCCTGTCATTATATCAGGTGCTATACAAACCATTTGGGGAGCATGTTGAAATGGAGTTAGCTCTGCTAAGCCTACAGGTGAGACAAACAGTTCCAAAGCAAGCAAGAACATTAGATCATGCAATTTCTCATTGCCATCTCACAACCTTTAACATGAAAATAGTCAAATCATCACCCTTTCTCTTCCTTCTTCACACTTACAGAAGTCATTTAGAGTCACTGCCTAAGACAAGCAGGACAATCTTTGTGTCTTGTTGTCCCAGATATCATTTTCACCTCACAAGCCTCAGCAAAAGCAGTTTGACCATTGCACTTTCATTTGTCCTTGTTGATGCTGGCAGCACCTCCAGTCACATCAACATCCACCAACGCTGTGGGAGGTGTTGTGCAGCAAACAAGATACCTTCTTTGAGAACAAGCCAGAAAGGGTACAAGATCCTCGAGAACTCATCCAAAGATCTAAATTTGACCACATTGAGTGTAAGCCAGTGAAGGAAGCAGACGCACAGCATGTTTTACTGTGCCAAAGAGAATCAGTTTGGTCAGTCCTCTGACTACTATATTTCCCCCCATTATAGCAAGATATATGGCTTATGTTCCTACCAAAAGGACTCTTAGGCTTGAGCTGAGGATGTCAAGAAGCAGTAAAAATATTTGGATGCTTGCTTCAGTATTTGATTAATCCATGGGCCTTTTTTCCTTCTAAGGTGGCTGGCTTCACCTTGAACCAACGCGAATGAATGCTTCTTCTTCTACTGTTCTGAAGAGATCACAGGCATCAATACCTCTTTCTCACATGGCAAGAAAACCACTTTCTAATCTTCTGCAGAGAACAAAAAAGGTCAGCTATCCCGATCCTTTCCTTTTCATCCTGGACTGCTGCAGTCGTCCTGCACCTGCCAGCAGGTTTGTGTAGTCCATTGGTCTTGCTCAAAAGCATGCATACTCTTCCCATGGGACTCGGCTGCACACAACATGCTGGGAGTTGGAGCATTGACGGAGACCTGAGTTTAAAGGTCAGGATCTGAAGGAGTTTGATTCCATTTTCTGCCACTCATCACCATTTGGCTCCATCCCTCCAGGTCCTCTGCAAAAAATAAGCAGCAACTTGCCATCCCACGCCAGGAGCTACAGAAAACTCCTCAGCAAATGGTCCCTATAGGACCATTTCCGAAAGTGTGGGACCATGTCTTTGGCAGCAGATTAGATGACTGCAGCCCACTCATGGCATCAAACTGCACATGTAGACACTGAAACTCAGGCATGAATCCCAGGCTGACGTCAGCTCACAGGAGGACCCAGGCATCCCAGATGAGGTGCTAAGCCTCCCTGAGCTGCTCTCATTGAAGCCAAGTGACCCAGAGGGTCTTTTTCTCCAGTGGAAAAATCTCTGCATCTTGCTGCCATGGAGAAGTGGAGTGATCACCAAACACGGAAATGTTTCCTTGACTGTTTACTAATATTTGGTGCTCCTTTCTGGGCTGCGTTCAAGCTGAAATCTAACCACAGGCATCAGTGACTTCCTGTCCTCTCCTCCTCCTCACCATTCACTCTTGCCCCTAGGGGAAATATTAGTATTGGAAAGAGCTGGTAGAGGCTAAGAGGAGGTATAATTGCTGTTTTCCTCTAGCTAAAGGGATTGCACAGACCATGGGGACAGTCTCTGCTCTGAAGGACACAGCAAAAGCCCCAGTCCAAGATGCAGCATGGGAAATCCTAGATGAAACTGAGCAAACAGTCCTTCTCCATGCACTTGGCACCCACCTTGGATGTCTATCCTTGGAGATCATCCAGTCTAATCTGGACAGAGCCCTATGCAACCTACTGTAGCTGTAATGTTGGCCCATCTATGAGCTGGGGTTGCACTGGAGACCCACAGGACATGTCCAAGAAATGACTTTATGCCTCTGTGCCTAATTCTTCTGCATGCAATAGGGACTCATGGTCTACCAGCGTCAGAGTGAGCTGCGAGAGGGTCATGTGAGGAAGGAATAGATGGGCTTTCCTCGTCCAGCCCCCTCAGGCCACCTAAGTCTCCACTGGGCTGGTTCTTCATGGAAAATAAGCAGAATATTACAATTGCCTCATTATTTCGGGGATGTTTACAGCTGTCCCAGCCTGTGGGGGAGGGATGGGAGAGCCAGCCAGTTTGCAGCTCCCAAAAGGTCAGCGCGGCACAGGCGGCTACCGTAACTCTGGGACTATATCAGGCATTGAATTATCCAATGATTTGTCATCTCCAGCTTAGATAAGAACCCAGACACACATAAAAGCCTGTGCTAATAGCAATCATTACACCAAAACTGGGACTTTTTAATTCTTTTTTTCTCTTTTTCCTTTTTTTTTTTTTTTCCCTTTTTTGTGTAGACTTCATTGGTATTCACTTCAGTTGTGGGTTCTTTGGGGTTTGAGGTTTCTTTCGGACTAGTTGTATATTATTAGAATTATCCTACTTTGCTATAAACCAATAGAGTTTTACTTCCCTGCTTTGCACATAATTACGGAGCTGTGTTTAAGGAAAGACATGAGACCTATTAAACAGGAGAACAGAAGCTGCATGGAAAGATGAGAAAAGAAGAGCAGAGACCTTCAGAGCCCAAAAGTGACTGAGACCTCAAAGAATTACAGTCTTTTGACACGCATAAAGCCAGAAAACTAGTACAGGGAGTGTGTGAAAAGGCACAGTGACTGATTTCTGACATGGCTTTCATGATGAAGACTGGCCTTCACATCTTAATGACATTGAAAGAATTGGATATCCATACATCCACACTTGCCTTCCTTATACATCCATACATTGGATATCCATACATCCACACTTGCCTTCCTTATTCCACCTTTGGCATGGTAGCAGTATCTGAGTTTGCATATCCTAGAACACATAAAAGCTATATAAAAGCTCAGCAAAGTCATCAAGAAGAATAGATGCAAGAGAATCTTTTTAATTAATTGACTTTTTTTTCCTCCAGCCCTGAGCAGATATCCTGCAATATTTTCTTTCTGAAATCCAGGAACATGGTGTGAAAAAGACACTGTGGGGTCCTCAGAGCTGCTGTCTGCCCTGGATGGGACTCTTGCCAGGCTGCTCACCCTGGAGCAGCTGAGACTTCCCTTTCCTGGTACCCTGACAGCTGGATCCCCGGCCTTTTGGATGCCCACTTCCTTCAGTTTCACAAGTTGGGCCACGTACATTATCACCTGCCTCTGACACTAGGGATGGGTCCCACCACCTCCAAGTTCTCATGCACCTGGCACAACAGCATCACAGAGCCATAGCACTTCCCAGGAGGATGTTGGGTGAGTATCTAGAAGGCCTGGCATCCCTGCCATGGTCTGCATGGTACCCACAGTCTCTGGAATCACTCTATCCTGCTGGGATCCCTGAGGATGCTGGGGAGTTTGAGAAGGATTCTGGTGGAAACTCACCTCCCAGGCTGGCTGTGAAGCCACTTGCTCCTCCAAACAGAAGATTTGTTTGGATCCAAAAATTCCAAAAATCGTTTCAATTAAAAAGAAGAAAAAAAAAGAAAGAGAAGAGATAGATGAAAAAGCTTCCACTGGAAAATTTGTGATCAGTCCTAAATAATACTCCGAACCCAAACTGTACTAACACTGCCTCTGCTTGACCCAAAGGGAGAAAAGCAAGCCAGGAAACTCAATCCTGTTCCTATTATCTGCACCCCATGTTGTGAACTGACTCTGCATGTGACACAGAGTGTCTTTTTTTTTTTTTGGATATCTTTATGTTGGATGCCTTCACTTTGTGGTTTGGAGATTTTTCTTCCTTGCTACCAGCAACTGCTTGCATTGGACTGATATGCTGCCTTGCATGTTAGGAATGGTCTCTCACAACTTGAAAAGGCAGGTGAAATAAAAATAGGGAATAAATTTATCAGGATATTAACTCCAAAAAGATGGGCATGTTCAGCTGGACAACAAATTAGTTCAGGTTTTACAGTGACTCTTTAAGAGACAATAGTAATTATTTCATCCTGAAAAGAGTGATAGCAGAGGGAGTCCTTCATTCTGATGCCATAAGTAGAAATTGGCCCCTTTGACTCAACTAAACCGAGGCTTTTGATTGTTTAGTCCTGCTTGTTTGTTTGCTTTGCAGATAGATTGCAAAGATCACAGGAATTCTTTGACCCAGCTGGTCACAGCCATTGAGTCTTAAGACCCAGGCAAATGGGTGCAACAGACATCAGAGCACCATTTGTTTCTGTCAAGGGAGAAGTGAATCCCACATGAGAGGACCTTCAGGTTGACCTTGTACTGTGGTGCCCTGAATATCTCTCTGGTAACGACTGTCTGTGTAAGGCCATTGGGACAATGTCTCTCTGGAGAGGTTGTTCCAAGTCTGGAGTGTGGAACCAACTGACTTCTTGTTCATTCTACTTCAACCTCTGACCAGCACATAGTCTTTGAAGACCAGTTATTTTAAATAATGAGAGTTCATACCAAATGGGTTCTCCTGGGGTAATGCTGGCAGATAACCTCTGGGCTTCCGAGCTCCACCTCCTGCACGTCTTTCTTCTGATTCCAGCATCAGAAGCATCTGATTATTGCAGCAAAACTGTAAAGTATTGCAAACATTGCTGTCTTGGGATGTCAGAAAGTTAAACAAGTTTCATGGCACAGATTCAAACTGTTAACTGGGAAGTGCCACATTAGATCAAAAAGAAACAGACAACCACAAGCAGCCAACACAATGATCAACAACAATTGGTGTTTTAGTGGGTGCTTTGCATTCATCTACTGAAGGATCTGAACTTAGCATTAGGATTTCTTCAGTAAAACCTCCAGAGACAGTTTTTTCCCATAAATTCTCCAGTAGGCATGTGGCACTTCACAAAAAGCAGTTACAAAATTGGCAATAGCTGGAGTCCCAAATTCCCTAAACTTTAATGTGTGATCGCACAAAGTGGCAGAGAGCAGATGCTGGGTCCAGAGGCTTCTGTGGGCCAGCACAAAGCAGGAGGCAAAAGATATGCATCATCCCAAAAGTCTTATCAAATTATCGTAATCCTCTGGTCACTTAATCCTAGAGGAGTTTGGAGGGCTCTAGTCCAGCCCCCTTCCCAGATCAGAGCTTATTCTGAAACAAGATGTAGTATTGTATCAATAACAAGGGCCCCCTTACCTTTTCTCATCCTGTTTTAACTCAACCACAGATCATTTTTTCCCAATGTGTCATGGTCCCAAAAGTTAATTTCTATTAGAGTTCAAAATTATACGAGTCAAAGACAGGTTACTGTTGCTCACTCCCAAGTAGTTAGTAGTTAAGTCCAATGACTTCCTTTCAAGATCATTTTTATTCATCAGTCAGGAAGAACTCAAGTTAACTTCTGAGAAGGACCTGAAACCTGGAAGATTTCTCATGTCAGCTGAGATCTGGCTTTGCAGGTTTTGCAGAGGGTGTTTTCTTTGTCTTATAAATATATTTGCCACCCAATGATTTGGCCTGTGAGCCTGCAAAGAATTTACCTACATATGCAGCTTAATTAAGTTTCAAAATATAGAAAACATGCCACCTTCAGAATCTAGATCTTAGACTTTTCAGTTTTAAGATTTAAATTTCAATTTTCCACTCAGTCAAGAGTTAGCTGTCAGTCACGCTGAATGATTATCTAATTTGGCATGTGTAGACTCACTTTAATCTGGCAAGCACATGCTTTCCTAAGGACAATATTGTTGCACAGATCTGCATCACTCCACGTTGGGCGTGGTAGGAGGATAACCAATCTGATTATATGCACATAGCAGTGTTACCTTAAGCCCAACTGCCTTAAGAGCTTGTAGACAGCAACCTCAGGACCACTAAGAGCTGCTGGGGACTATCCATATCTTCAGATCTGGACACCCAAATACGTAATACCCAGAAGGTACGTACATGGGCTTCCCAGAAAGTTCACTCCGTATTTATACTCTTAAAAGGACTTGCTGTTTCCTTGGCTCATCCAAAAGCCAGTCTGTATTCTGGCAGCCAGCAGGTAAGAAACCTGTTTCAAGTTTCCTTTAGCTATTTGTTTAATAATTCAAGCCTAAAATCATTAGGCAGATTCACTCTGCTCAAACCCTTCTTTGCCTGAAAGATGAGCAGAGACTTGCATTTTGCAATAGAGAATCAGTGCTCTATTGGCATTAACATTTTTTACTACAGCTGCCAGTTTTGATGACTTTAGGTCTTTGCTTTAATAGCTTAGAGTTCACTGTGTGCATCTCATGTTCTTGTTTATTCCTGGCTGAAATTAGCATTGAGTTGCTACAGAAATTGTTTACTTTGTCGTTGTCGATTGAAACTAAAGGTCAAATAATCAGACCTGAGCCTGTGCACAAAACTCAGTATCTGTTTATAGTTTGTATTAATAAGAATACTTGTTTGTCCAAGGAGGCTCCACAGAGCAAATGCAAGAGGCTATATACTTGAAAACTAGAGAGAAAATAGCATTGAATCTCCTCTAGCAGAGAACACATGGATGAGGGAGGATATCCCCAGTAGCCCTATGTGAGACACAGCCCAACAGCTCCTTGAAAGAACCTCTCCTATCCCTTGGCTCCAAGGTTGATAAAGAGCAACTTCCAGTGAAGCTGAACCTCACACCATCTCGACTCAGCTTGGAAAGCTGTGGCCAGATGGCTGGGAGGCTCCAGCCATAAGGACAGCTCAAATAGCAGCCATGAACCGAACACTGGGGCACCACAGTAGCACAGAGATAGCAACAGAAAGGTGTGGGGCAGGGAATATTTCCCCATTTCCCAATTGCTGGAGCGTAGGAAGGAGGACAGTGTCAAAACACCATTATGGCTCTCTTTGCCTTCACGCAAAGAGCAGTCTCTAGCTGCTCTGCAGACAGAGAAGTGGTCGATGTTTTCTCCCCCTAAAGTATCCTCCAAACCAGGCTGAGGGTAAGGCAACATCTGTTTGAAGGCATCTAGCTACCTTCTCCAGCCTAAGCCTAAGTTGAGTGGCAGAAGCCGTGTGAAAGAGACAACCAAGAGCCACAGTCTGGCTTCGACGTGCACATGCTCAACCCACCTGACAACCTCTTATTTCCATTTTATCTCTCTTTATACCTAAGTTGGTCAGAGGAAAGTTGACCAAGACATACCTTCTTGTACTGCTACCACGCAGCCCTGTTGCAGGAGAGAAGAAGCAGGCCTGTGAAAATCACTATGATACACCTTGGGACTCAGTTTGTAGCCGCCAAAAGCAAGATTTGACTTGGTCAAGAGGCCTCTACTGGCTCCATAGCCATAGTCACCTTGAAAACTCATCTGCATTGAACTAGATCTTCCTGTGAATCTTCCTGCAAGACTGAGGCCAGCTCAGGGACATCTCTTGCAAGAAGAATGCTTGGAGGCTTCAAAAATAATTCCATTTGTCACAACAGCAAATAATTTTGTCTTCCCAAACCTCGTGCCTCAAGTGTTTTAGATCACAGAAAGCTAACATGTAAAAAGGACAAGTAAGACTGTAAAAGTCTTACTTGTTTTCTCTGGAGAAGGCTGAGAGGGGATATGATTAGCATATATAAGTTCAGGAAGGGAGAATGCAGGAAAGAAGGGGACAAGCTCTTTTCATTGGTGGCCAGCGATAGGACAAGGGGTAATGGGCATAAGCTGAAACACAGGATGTTCCATCTCCATGTGAGGAGGAACTTCTTTGCTGTGAGGGTGACAGAGCAGTGGAACAGGCTGCCCAGGCAGGTTGTGGAGTCTCCTTGTCTGGAGGTCTTCAAAACCCGCCTGGATGCCACCCTGTGCCACATGCTGTAGGTGTGCCTGCTTGAGCAGGAAGGTT
>JAVCKT010002599.1:0-18741 GCA_032273925.1 Rhynchotus rufescens
AACATATTAGACTTAAATGACCATGATCTGTTTCTTAACCAGGACTTAGGAGCCTAAATAGGAATTACGTAGATTTTAAGTACGTAAATTTATTTGCATGAATTGCAGATGGGGGCACCATCTATATTTACATATGCTTAGTGGTCTGAAACACCTAAGATATCCAAGACCTCTCCATGGGACTGAGAGAAGTTTGTACAATAACTACTATAAAAGATGCTCAGCCCTCTAGCAATGTTTGCCTGTAAATTCTCCTTATCTTAAACCTCACCTTCACCCAAAAGAAATATACAGAGGCCCTCAAAAGTCAGCTAGCACTATTTGAGATGCTGTAGGACATTTAAGACATAATTTTGGACAAGTGTGGTGCAAGGCACATCTGGAGCTGCTGGATGCCACAGACATCCCATATGCAAGGTCATCTCAGGCAATTGAATTTGTCCCTTATTGTCAGGTCAACTGATTTACTTTCTGAGAACCACTGGTTATATTAGCTTGCTCATTATGGACAGATATAGGAATTTAAAATATCCAAGATGCATCAACATGTTGATGTCTAAATGTGCTGATTGTGGAGATTTCTTAATGTGAAACTCACCCTTAAAACTTGATTGAACTGCATATTATATTTGTCTACCTATCTCTAGGTGCTGCCCCAGAAAAGCATGGATCTTATACTGATCCTGTGTCATGTCTACCCATTTCAAGTTCCAAACATCTACGAAGCTCTCTAGCATGTTTCAAATAAATGCACTAGATATCTGTGTTTGAGCAGCCAGATCAAACTCTACAAGTCTAGAGTCTAAAATTTCTCATTAAAAATGCACTTTAGTGGACTCTTGAACTCAGCAAGTACCTCTGAGCTTAATCTAGAATTCCCAAACATCTGCATTTTGGCTTCCTGAAAATTTTTCTGTACTTCTTTACTTAAATATTAAAGTTTAGTGTTATATGTCCTATTTTTTTTTAGCGGATATGGGCAAGCATAGAGTACATGCAAACCTCTGCTGGAAAAAAAAAATCTTAGAAAAGATTAGTCACAATAATGTATTGCATTATAGCAAAAGAGGACATTTTACCGGGAATTGAGAGTTGAACAGCTCTGGAAGAAAAGTTGGATTTTACTAAAAGACAGATTATTTTCTCATTGTTATCTTAATATTGTTCCAAAGCATGTTCAGTGCATCTGCAGGGTATTTTACAGTCCTCATTGCCAATGAAAATTGACAAATACCAAGCAAGATGGCTTTGTACCGCACAGCTCACAAAGTACTGTTTTAGTCAACAGAGTTTGCTTATACTCAATCATGAAGAGCCCAGCTAAGGCAGTAAGCAATTTTATAAGTTTCAACTCTTCGAAGTTGTCACTAAACACTCTTATTGAGAATGCTCTTAATTAATTGCTAATTGCATTTTCTTTCTTAGTAATGGTGACAGGGAAATAAATGACCTCATTGCAGCCAGAGCTGAAGTGAATGCCAGTGAGTACTGCAAGAGCCAAAAGAGTGGAGAGGAAGAAGGAGGATGCGAGTGTAAAGATTCATTCCTTCTTGGCAAAGCTCCTCAGAGGAATCACTGAAAGCCACTCAAACACTAAAAAAAGGTACTGAATATTCAGACATAGGGCTCCTGCTTGAGTTATGCATTCACATGGGTGAACTTTTGTCCCAGAGACTCCGTTAGGGAGAAAGGGCTAGGCAGTTACATACTGAAAATGTTCTAGCAGGAAAACTACATAACATGAAGTCTACAAATCCATGACTGAACATGGACCACACCCCAGTTAATTCACTTAGTGTTTTGGCTCCTGGGTATGTTACTCATAACTGTTGAGATTTCTGGAGATTTCTGAATGTTTATTTTAGCCTGCTTCTTCCATCAGTTACCATACTGCAAATGGAGGATGACTTCTGAAGGAATTACTTACTAGTGTAAAATAAACAGTAATAAGAAAAAAATAAATAAATAAAAAAAATCTAATAATTTTGCCATCCAACCATTTACCTGGCTATTATCAATCTCTCTCATCTAATCCCCTGTGACTCTGCTTATTCTTTTTTCTTACTCAAAGTTCCAGAATCATCTTAATCAAATTCAATAGTTTTTAAAATATCAGTTCTATACTCTAATTCCATTTAGCAGTTCTCATTAATGTAAATGCTTTTAAACAAGTTAAGTGCTATGCCTTTATAAGGTCTGAGATTTACAGTTCTAAAGGCCTTACAATTTACTTTGCAGGATATTTAGCAATCATGGCAGGTTAGCAGGATAAAAGACTATTAACAAGTGCAAAGATGCAAATCAATGAGTTTATAGAGTTAAAAGACAAAGTAGTGAACCTTGATCATTTAGAAAGTAGAGGGAAATATTTTACTTAAGAAAGCTCAGTATTGAAAATCAGATATTTTTGAAGAGATGTGCTAAGTGTATACAAAGCATAGGACAAAGCCCGTTAGAGTATAGATACAAAGAATTCCTCATACAGGGATTGAGGTATGGAAAAAAAACAAATCAGAAGAGATTAGAATCTGACCTTTACAAAAACCTTAAACAGAGGGCTTTCTATTCTAAGATAGACCCCTCATTGTTCTGAGAAATATCACTTCCTCTCTCACCTCTCAAGTGCTTGCAGAAGTCTGAAAAAAACAATAAAACAAATTATTAAGGTCTAACAAGGTAAAAAGCAGACACCTTAGTCCAAGTAAAGATCTACAATGAAAAATAAAACTGTCAGAGTCTCTTCAGATTCCTCTAGGGACTTCAGTATTGCTATTGTTTAGCATGAAAGATGATCGGATATTGAATTGCAGATTAGAGAACTCTACTGGGAGTTAATTTCAGGGCAGGAGCAGTGCAACTATCTAAACAGAATGTAAATCTGATTATCTGTACTCTCCCAAAGGCTGTTGTTTCAGCAACATCAAAAACATAACAAAACCAGCACGGACTAGAAAACCCTCATGAAATATCCCATGGGGGAAAAATCCTTGAGAGGCATGAGGACAGCGGATATGACCTTAAGGGCCTGCTTTCAAAGTGCTTTCAGCTTTGGCTGCAAATTCGGCATGCAGTTTGCAGATGCAAACAGGATCTAGGCTTGCAGATAAGATTTTGCGATGTTCTCAGATCACTGCTGGGTCAGTGACTTCCTCGCATGCAAGGGATCTAGATAGAGTTTAATGTCCTCTAGTAAGGTTGACATGGTGGGCTGTTGCATTCTCTAGTTTTGTGACAGTATATGTTTAATCTATGAACAACGAATAACTTCAACATACAGAAGAACATACACCTTATATTTACCAAGACAAGGTTTCCGTCAGTGGGTGCGGATGGCAGCAAACCATTACCACTCTAGTTATGGTTTCTAAATCTTCTTGGTGGGATCACAAATTTCAATGCACTAACTGTGAAAAAGTGGTCCTTATAAGCATTATTTATTTATAAGGCTAACTTTACTTTCATTAAACTTTATTAAAGTTAGTTATTTCAGCTTACTTCTTTCTTTGGAGCACCACCAAACCTCTTCCATTTTTTCTCTTGGTGTTTCATGCTGGTCATTCTGTCTCTCTTTCCTACCTCCTAGTCCATCAAAAAGCATCTGCTCTGAGTCTGCAAGAGGCTGCTGGTTTTACTGTGTTTTCTATGACATCTAAACTTGTGGCTTTATTTTCAAAAAAAGTTAAACTAGAAGAATGAAATCTTCTTATGTAGCTTCCTTGGATAGAAATTTCAACTTTCAATTTGTTTCTGAAATGGACAACCACCACAGGATATATTGACACAGTCAAAGAACAGATGCCATGAAAGGAAGGATGTTAAAAAAAGTGTTGGCGTGATTTAGCCATAAAGCATGTTTTTCTTGTGATGCCACAATACCTTTTTTCATGCTTATTTCTGTGAGACTTCTCTCATCACTTGGAGCTGATGTCAGTATCAGTGATTGCAGATACATAGCCTGAGATTTTCAAAAGTGATTGGAGGTGATGTGTGCAAAGGAAATATCCAGTAAGCTGCAGACATACTTCCTAATAAACAGGCCTCACCAAATTTTCCTTGAAATGTTTAAGCACTCCTTAAATCAGCTATCTTTTTGGAAAACTGTGGCTTTAGCATTTTATGGTCCTCATATTACATCACTTTGAAGGAGCAGTTTGCAGCACCTTTCCCCATACTGAGTAGAACACAGTCCCACATAAGCTCTTACTGAACTTCTCAAGTCATATATAATACATCAAAATGAGAAAGAGAATCACCCTGTCATTCTTTACATTGAAAAGGCTACTACTTTGAATAACCTAGATCAGCTGAAGTTTTATTTTGTGCCACTAGTTTCCTCCATGAGCCACTGCAAAATGAGCATGTCAGGAATAATCTCTCAATTTCAACAGAAATCCAGGCTCCTGGTCCATCCACTATCCTGAGTGCCACCACTTCTCAGTCATTCAAGCCATAGACTGAACTTTATTCACATCAGTCTTATCATTAAAATATATTGGGACATCGGTGAGTATACATGATTCATTTTTTGTTCTCTCTTTCATCTGAGGAGTTTGTCAGGGGGCAGCGAGGGCTGCCTGCTCTCAAAGGGACACAACTGCACTGAACATTGCAGGAAGCACAGAATTACTGGAAAATCTTAGCTACAAGTAACATGCAAAATTAGGTCAGTGTGGAAAAGACCATCAAGAAGCTATGCTGGAGAAGGTCAAACAGTAATGTAGTGTCTGTATAGTTTTTTGTTGTTGTTGTTTTTTCCCAAATTAACAGAGAAAAAATATTTTCTTTCTATTTGTTTTATTATACCTAACAAATTTGTAATACTCTGTTGGTTTTTAAAAGCAAACAGAAAGCCTCATCAATTTTTCATACTTCCCTTCCATTTATATCATTACAATGAAAGTTTTGCTATGAGACAAAAAAGCAGCCTCTGCAGAGAGAAGCAAAGACATCAAGACTATTTACAAAATCCATTATAAAGACATAGCAAATGTAGAAAGCTTATGTATGATACTTTACAGTTAATGCTTAATATACTCAGTTGCTAGATCCACAAAATCAGAATATGGCACTGGCTTGGCGTCATCGCTGGTGGGAGAAGCAGGACCTTTATGGTCAGTTCATGCTTTCAGTCTTTTTCTCTGATCTGGTGGAGATTTCTCTATGCAGCTGCCTTCTTGCTTTCTTCAACAGACCACATTTTTCTTTTCTTCATACCAGTTGAGCCTCAAGCTGAACATTTTATAGAGAGGTGTTTTATGTTAATGGTGTAAGTATTATCTCTAATACAAGTAATACACAGCCTCATGGCTAGGTATGAGCTATACCTTGTGCATCTAATTAGGCACAGAATTACCAAGAGAAAAATCCCTGAGCCCTGTTGATTCAGCAGAAATCCTGTGGCTGATGCCCAGGGATCAGATTACCTGTGCCTGCACCTTGTCTTCAGAAAGATGTTCAGAATTTAAATTGCATATAGCTTCATTTCCGTAGATAATCTTTTTTTTCCCCTTTGAACTAAGTTTACCAGCTAAGAGAGCCTTACAATGTCAACTGATTGTATTTTTTTCCCACCAAAAAAAAAAAAAAAAAAAAAAAAAGGCAAGCAGCCTGTACTGAACTGTCACCAGTGCCAAAACAGGGCTCAACTATCACTGCAGCACTATCATGCCAGCCCCACTAGACTTGATTGGTGTTATCTGTAGCTTTGCACCTGCTCAGGAATGCTGAGAAAATAAGGTTTTATTATTATCTGGCTCCACTAAAAATAAGATTTCATAGCCTAAGAAAAAGAACTGCAGGAATACAGTTCTCTTAAGAATACGGTTCTCTTAAGAATTTCTTTCAAGGTTCTCCACTGTCCTACCAAAGTCTCAATCAAATAGACATTAGCTAAACAGCCACTGTTTATATTTACTGCTTTGTCCCAATGATCTGGATAAATTTAGATTTTCGTTGTTTCGATTGTTGATTTTGATGTTTTCTTATTTTCCCCACTACTACATACAGCTTGTGCGCTGCCTGCACAGCCAAATTTTTCAGTTCAGTTTCAACTTTCCAAGCGGTTGCAGACAGTGAGGCAACCTGGCTGTACACTACAACCCTCTCATTGCTCATTGCCTTGCAGACACATCTGTGTCTTGCTGCTTTCATGCTGCCTTGTTCTCCCTCACTTTAGCAGACCACCAGACCACAGGCACAGTGTGCCCGTGATGTAGCTTCTGAAATTTGGCTGGTTTTTGTTCACTTGGCAAAGCTTTATTCATTTCCACTCTCTGAGCCAATCCTGTTCCCAGTCAATGGTAGCTGCGTGCATGCTTTTCAGTGCGGGATTTGGCTTCTTGTCTTCAGCTGGTTTCAGAATGAATTTTTCTGACTCAGTGCACATTCTGGGAAATGAATTTATTAATAAGTAATACTGACATTTAGCATTTTTAGTAAACAGGTTTATTTCTCTTAAAAAAAATCAAAGCCTCTTTTCTAAAACTGTTCAGAGCCTACAGTAGATTAAATTTTCAGATGAGGTAACACATATTACTTGCTCGTAATAGATTTCTGTGATGCCTGATATCCCTGGTGAGTAGAGTTATTTACATGGTAAGAAAAGTCTTTCAAATGAAAGAATTAGCATCATTTCTAAACATTTCCATTTCAAAATGCAGCCATTGCCAAGGATATACCAGAAAAACGCTTCAAAGATCACTTCCAATGACTGGATGAAGAAAAAGTAGTTAAGTCCTGTGGTCTGTGACATCTCCTGTGCAGGTCAGGACTAGCCACAGACCTAGCATTTCATTAGAAATCTCGAAATCAAATCACAGAGTCAGCGGGCAGCCTCCTGCTCTCTCCTCTGAGGGGCTGCTCTGCAGCCTCCACAGCTCTCCTGCCTCCTCGCCCCCCTGCCCGAGCTGCTGGCACCTTCTCCTGCCCCTCGCCAGCCTGGCCCCTGCCCAGCCCCTTTGCTCTGGGATAATAAATACCCATGTGATCTCTGAGTCATCTCCAGAGGCTGCTGGCTCTCTGGGAGATACTTTGGTTCTGCATCAGGAAGGAGGAAATCATAGAATCATAGAATGCCCAAGGTGGGAAGGGACCTCAGAGATCATCAAGTCCAACCCCCCTGCACACGCACGGTCACCTAGAGCATGTGGCACAGGGCTGCATCCAAACGGGTTTTAAAGATCTCCAAAGAAGGAGACTCCACAGCCTCTCTGGGCAGCCTGTTCCAGTGCTCTGTCACCCTCACAGTGAAGAAATGCTTCCTTAAGTTCCTGTGGAACTTCCGATGCTTCAGTTTGAAGCCATTTCCTCTAGTCCTATCGCTGTCCACCACTGAAAAGAGGCCGCCCCCTCCTCCTCACTGCCTCCCTTGAGGTATTTATAGACACTGATCAAGTGCCCCCTCAGCCTTCTCTTCTCCACCCTGAACAGGCCCAAACAGGCCCAGGAAGGGGCCCATCCAGTTCAAGACCCAACCATAAAGGAGCTGGGGCTAATGGCAGTCACTGTAGAGTGTTGGGAGGGTAGCGTTGGCACCCAGCGTTGGTGCTCCCTCCAGCTAGAGACCATTTGGAGTCTGTTAGTGAGTCCAAAAGCTATTTCCCTTACAAAGTCTAAACTTTCTCTGTGGAAAGCCACTTTTTGCTCCAGTTTACACAGAGAATGTTGTGATAAAACTGGAGGGCTTTACAGATGAGGAGGCACTTTTGGTGTATCCAAAATATCTCGATATTCTGTGCTTAACCCTGAGGCGCCTCCAGCCAAAGGTAACAGCCCCGAGGGCCACGCTGGGGAGCGGCACCTCCAAGCCCTGAGGGCCACGACAAGATGGCAACAGGGCAGGGAAGGCCGCACCAGCACATTCAGCTTTTGTATTTACTCAGTCTTAGCCCCAGCTCTGTGAAGTTCACTTCTTGTTTCTTCTTCATGCTTTCTGTACATAACTGAGGTCATGAACATAAGGCTCAATTTAGTTTCATGCAGGTTCATGCTCTTTTGCTGATTTAGGCAGCACGTACCTTTTCATAACTGATCTTTGCACGTTGTTAACAAATAGGGCAGAAACCCCTATAAACTCTGGGTTTGAGCAGCTGGGAGAACTGCTCATGGATTTGACAATGAACAAAGAGGAAGACTCTGTAATGAGATCCAGCCCAGGCAGTTTCTGAAAATTTAATTTAGCAGTTTCATTCCCAAATAAATGTATATTAGCACCTAAGTCATGCACTGTCTAGTGTTTATGTTGCACAATTGAAAACTTACTTTTCGTTTCCTACCCAAAACCAGATGGCCAGTTTTAGCAAATTAATGGCTTAGTATATTCTAGAACATTCCTTCATTTTATTTTTTTCAGTCCTTTGTTCATTGTGAGTTCTCTAAGAAAATGCAGTCTTTCAAGTTTAGTTTTAAAATAAATCTGATTTCTCTAAAAGAATTAAAAGTTTTTAAGGCTAGCAGGAAAGTAGCCCTTCCCCATTGCCCATTAGTTAAAAAGATTACACATCTTTCTGAAAGAAAGGCATGTGAGAAAAGGAAAATTAAACCTCCAGTGGCCAGTGCTTGTTATGAACAGGTGAGATTTCAGTGAATGTTTGAATGTCACTTGGTGAAACAATCATTTCCCTTCCATAAGTCCCTGGGTGCTTTTACATCCTTATTAAAGAAAAACTAGGAATTTAATTGGTTTAAGAAGTGCTGAAGGGACATAAGTGCAGAGTCATCAAACAGGACTGAAGCACAGGCTGGAGGTTTCACATGCAAGGCAACAGAGTCAAGGCTGTTAATATCAGTGATGGACATTTAACCTTTTTAAAAAAAAAAATCCAAACCAAAACAAAAACCAACAATTCTTTCAGCTGCTTCTGATACTCAGTTCCTCCCTCTATTTCCTGCCCAGTCTGGGCTCCAGTGACCTCCAAATCCCCTCGTTTCCCATCTTGCTGACTTCTTTTCAGCATCCTCATCATTGTTATCTGTAACAGCTCTGTTTCTGGCCCTCCTCCCTTATTTTCTGTATGTTGTTTTTAAGAGATCATTTCAGTGTAAAGAGCCTAGTAACCACTATGGAGAGTGGGAGGCAGCAAAAGGTGAATGACTGCAAGATATTAATAAAAAATATTAATTAAGAACATACATGTTGGACTGGTTCCTGCAAATCCCCCAAGGTGAGAATATCTTTGCAATACCTCAGAATGAACTTTGTGGGAACAGAATTTTAGCAAGGTCTGAAGAATTAGACTGCCTTCAAAAATGCAGATGGCTGAATTGATTTCTTCACTTCTTTTAGTAGCTAAGACAGCCTACTGGAAAAATGCAGATGTTTGGCATCTTTCATAAATTCAGATCTTATTTAGTGCCTATTTTGAATAAATTTAAACTGAAAAATACTGCTTAAAATACTTTTATAGTAGAAACAAAATATTTTATCTTTATATCTTAAAGCCTGCCCTTTGTAAAGAATACTATTTTAAAAAGCAGAAATTACTTTGAAATGAAATATGCAGTGAAATATCTGGTCAATCTAAAACAAAGCTTGAGATGCATGCTATTTAACTACCAAGAAAGATATATTCAATATAGGCCTGCTATGAACTATAAATATACCTTCTGTTGCCGAAGTGCAAACATATTCAGCAAACTTTAAAAAGACAAAATTTGAAATGCTTTACTACCATAGCAACAGATACTTAAAAGTAATATAAAAGAAAGAGATCAGATGAACTTTTTCATACATTTGAACAGTGATTGTCACAGTTTTCCCCCTTTACAGTTACTGAGTTGATTAGGGAGATTTTTATGCTTCTTTCATATAGGGATACTACAGAGAGACACTACTTTAAATGGAGCAAATGTGATTACAAAGCCCAGCAGAAATGTAAGATAATGGTTGTCTTGCAGTATTCTAGTACTGACTGCAAGATAAAAAAACACTATTTTATTTACTGGAATGCATTTTGAAATCCATTAGCAGAGGAGCTTATCCGAAGCTCTGGGTAGTTCTTCACAAACTCACAAAAATAAATATGCATCATGTACTACCCACTTCCATCCATCAGCTGTGCCCACATACAGAAACCAGTGTGTTTCCAAACCGAAATTACAGGCGCCTCATTCTCCTGCGCTTCCTCCTGCAAAGCCTTGGAAAAGCTTTACAGCGTGTCCAGCTTACAAATGCAGGCTCCAGGAGCAGAGCACAACCCAGATGAGATGGACAGACAGGGAGTGCTTCGCTGGGGGCAAAATCAGCCCCTTTGCTGGGGGCACTTGGACAATGTTGTGGCTGGGCAGTCTGAGAAGAAGAGCTGTCTCGTAGGCATAACAGAGGGAGGTGACTCAGACTTTTCTGGACCTTTTCTGTAAACAGAATGTTAAAACCATTTGTTGCAGAGAGTAGTTAAAGCAATGTGATTGGTATGTGTTTCTCCAGTCTAATAATACCTGTAAGCAATCAAATTGTTGATTTTTTGAAACATTTTTTTCCATGTGATTATTATGGCTATATGTAAAACTTACTCTGAATTTCAGGAAACACAGGAAAATAAGACATGTCAGCCTTGAACTGACTCCACCTACCCAGGATCCTGTTTCTGAAAGAGTAAAATAACAACAAATGATAGAGAAAAGCAAAAGATTTTTTTTTCTATTTAGCCAAGACTCTTATTCACTGAAAGACCAGCATTTCAAATCTCTCTAGGAATACTTTTTCTGACTATTAAATTCTAGTTCCATTCCTATCCTTTTAGTGTTTGAGTAATAACAATGTGACGCAGCTGTGTCCACAAATCCATGTGAAAAAGTGTGACTTTTCTCGCCTTTAAACTTCTTACTGTCTCATCATGAAGTGTCTTAATTACCTTGCCTGGCGCAGTCAGCATTTCATATGCAGCGCTCACGTTCCCTGTAGTCTCTTTTCTAAGCTAAATATAAAACAGATCAATTTGCAGCGCTAAGGCAGCACAGAAGGGACAGCACAACTGCACTAATTCCAGTCATATGTCAAGCTTCTCATCAGGCCGGCGCTATTGGAGGTGTTCACTGTGGTCCTGCAGCATCTCTTTGGGGAGAGGTTTGTCTTTAAGCTTTCCTGGAGATCCTTTTTCCTGACAGAATCCAGTCATATTTTCCTGACAGAACCCAGTCGTTTGTATGTATATGTCAGAGAAAAAGTAGCTAAACAGGTGAGCAGAGAGTAGCAAAAAGATCTTTCTCCTCACATGGGAGGAACTGGCACTTTGCTGTGACACGCGAGGCTGTGGGTCAAGGCACAGAAGCTGACGTTTCTTCTCCATGTGCGGTGCCCTTTGCTCCCAACCCTATCCTGGTTTAGCACAGAAGCATTCTGATTTCTCCACGTAGAAGCACCAGCTTGCAGTTAAGGAAGGGAAATGATAAGCTGCTATTTCCGAAAGGAAGAGCTTTGTTGAGAATTCTCCAGCCACCCCTCAAAATTCTGCTGACATCATTTTCATCGGCTTGAATGGTGGAGCACAGATGTGGTGCTGTGGGACCATGGTTCACTGGCTGCTGGTGATCCGAAGTCGGGACAGTGTAAACTGTCTAAGGAGCTGTGACAAGGGTGTATGTTTTGGTTTAACTAGCCCTCCAAAACTTAACCTCTATGATCGGCGGCCTTGGTAGTTTGATTTAAATCTGCACCATGAAGATATATCATCTGTTTTTTTTTTTTTTTAAAAAAAGTGAATCAAGTGAACATTAAGCAGAGTTTTACCTGACTTCCAATTCACTTTGAAAAACATTAGCAGAAAAGGTTGGTTTGTGCTTGTCCTCTTTCTTTGTCAATTGCTCTGTTTAAAAAAATAAATTATTTCTAAAAATAAAGTATGTCTTAAGCCAGTGACAGCAGTAAAGAAGTAAAATAATTTCAGCTTGCTGATAGTCAGTGCCAGTTGTTTGCTTTGCATTCTGACCAGCTCATATTAACACTGAGTATCAACTGTCAAAAGACTTAAACCATTTGTGGATAGATTCAGGATTCTGAACTCCAGTTTAAGTGTCTTCCCAATGTTCAGTTGTGGGAATATGAACAAGCAAAATATATCTGTTGCTCATAGATAGATGTTCTAGGAGCACAAATGTTCCTAAGACTTTTTCTGCTTTATAAAATACCAGCTTAGCAAATCCTGTAGCTATTGCTCCTGGAAAATTGCTTAGCTGGCACTTCTGGCACTACTGCTTAGCCGTGTGAGCATCGCTCAGGGGAGCCCCTAGCAGCGACAAGTGAATTTTGAGCAGATTTTCATAGTTTGGTCCACACCTTTATGCAGAGCTTGCCTTGTGGTCTGAGGTCCTACTCACGATCACAGAGTCCTTGTAGAATTTCTCACTATGCACCAGAGGGGAAACTCTGTGGAAACCATGTCAGGAATGCATTAAATATAACTATTGGGTCCTGTGGCTGGGATCTAGTAGCCAGGAACAATAAAGAGGAGCCGTTAGCATGTGGCCAGCCAGCTCTCCACAGAATATCATTGAATACCCAGTGAACTAGGCCCTGGAAAGCCTCTGTTTGTCCAAGACGCCTCTTTCTAGGAGGCTGTGATCTAGGAACTATGAGCAATTCAAGCTCATGCTTAAATATGGAGCTCACAAACATGCTTCTCCTAAGACTGCCTGTGTGTGCTATAGAAGCATACAAGGCAGTTTGGGGCTGAGGAAAGGCTGAACTTCTAAAGTGGTCTCATGTGGGAGCAGGAGGGCCTAGCAGATAAGCACAATGCCTAATCCTAGCTGCCCAGAGAAAGGAGTGAGAAGGCAGCTCCGCCATGTAGGTGCCCTAAGGCTGGCAGTGTGAGCATGTGAAGCCTGGGCTTTAAAAAGGCTTCCCCTGGCTAAAGAGCCCAGAAAGATGTCTGCAGAGAGCAAGATGAAGGAAGCTTTAAACTGTCCTTAAATCCCCTTAAATTTGGAGTTGATGTTTATTAGCTAAAGACCTTGAGCAAAAGCGTTAGCTTTTACTGGCAGAGCTTATCTGTCAGAGGCACAAATGAGGGTCTTTTTTACACTGGCACACTTTACCTTTGCATTCTTGTCCAGGAGTTGGGTAAAAATCTATTATTTCCTCTATCTCTTTTTACTCTAAAATTCATTGTGCTGGAGTGATCGCCCATGTCTGCCATGCTATTGTCAGCACCAAATGAGCAGGACAAAGCACAACATGCAGCTGTAAGCTAAGTGTTAGTTGCTTCACTCTGATAAAGGCTGTTTCTGTAGGAAGGAATTGAACGACAAGAACTTGTACTTATCAGCTTGTACCTATGTTGACATTTCTGGCTGAGTCTGAAGCCACCTACCTGGGCCAACCCAGTGTACATTCTAGGTCTTGGTTTCCAGGCATGTGTGCAACCAACAGGAAGGAGTATTGGTACCTCAAATGAAAGTAGGAGATGGAAGACTCAATGAAAACAAGGAAAGTGGCTCTTCGTAGAGTGCTTAGTTGAACTGTGGAACTGTCATGTGTGCCAAGTGTGTGCTTGAAAACAACAATGCAACAAACAGCAGCACAAATTTAATAAATAAAATGCCATTGAGGTGTGTTATGCAGAAAAAGGCATCAACTCTGATTAAGTCCCTAGTCTGAAGACTACAGGAGACTACAGTAATATTCTTGGGGAGAATCACTACAGGCTTATGTGGTTTTTATACTCTGCCCTGACATATCCTTTTGGCTGCTGTCAGAGACAGTAGAGTAGGCTGGGTGGACCTTTAGCTTGACATGGTTTGGTCATTCTTACGTTCCCATGGGTGCATCCCAGCTGTGGGAGGTGGCCCAGCAGTATCCCTATTCTCCCAGTTCCCTGGCTTTCCCAGCTGGGTCACCATGCGGCTCCCTTCCCTACCCGCACACTCCCGTTTGGCTTCAAAGGAAACTCAGCTCTGTAAAGAAATGTTGTGCAGCCCTGTCTGCCTCCAGCACAGAGGCAGGGCATGGATGGGGAACACTCTGCAACTGGGTCAATGAGACACGTCGCAGGGAAGACATAGGATGTGCCCAGCCCCAGGGAGCTGCACAACTGATGTCAGTAAGAGAAAGATCAGATCCCGGTGCCTAAAATTATTTGTTTTAAGTTAATGCTAAACATATTGCCAAAGCATCTTGCACAATTTCAATTATGCACAGAAAGAATCTGCATTGTGGAGTTCAAATTTAATTATATTGTCATTTACTCCAAGGAATGTTTGTGGTTTAAACAGTTTACATTTATCAACTTTTGGTTTACATATTTTCCTGAATTAATAGATCATAAGATTCCACTGCATCAAGATTTAGCGTTCAGACAGGGTTCTATTTTAACATTATGTGGTAACTCTTTAAAAACCAGACAATTGTCAACCTCATCCCACTGAAATAACTCTTCGCTCCACGCTCAAGGCTGTTGAAGCTCTGGAATGTCCTGATGGCAGAGTGGCCTGCCAAACTGCTAAGAGAGCACTGGGGTCAGTGTCCCTGCTGGTGTAACACTAATGACTCCGTGGAGTTGTTCCAATGGGGATTTTGGCCCTCCATAGAACTCCTGCAGGATGTTCATTGTTCGATTATACAGAACATCCACATGCTGTGAATATACAATATCCTTTGAAAAATCCCCTGGCAAAGCAATTTTGGGAGGCTGGTGACTTTACAAAAATAAAGAACCTGAGTTATTCAACCCCATGATTGTGGTCCTAAACTGGTCCTAGAGCTCTCCAATCTAAATGATGATTTCTTTCACAAACGAACCATGTGATTACAGACTGACTTCAGAACTAATGTTCATCTCATAGCAGGACGATCGTGTTCAAGGCTTCTGCTCTTCCAGTGGGATATCAGGTCCTTTCCTAGACTATAAGAAAATAAGCACTAACCTGTAATTCCAAATTCACATGCAGAAGACATTTCCTCCTGTCAGACACTTGTGTCTGACAATTGTGTGTATCAATTGTATGTATGTGTTTGTATTATTTACTTAGAAAAATGGGACATTGATCAGAACAATCCCAATAGCTAGAATTAGATCATTACAGAGTGAAGACTTCAAACACCACAGCCAGACTTTATTTGCATCCAATTATAGTTAACATTATAGTAAGTGTAGAAAAAGAACTCAAGTATAACATACATTTAAAAGAAAAATCTTTACAACTTTCAAATTGTGAGTAAACATTATGTAAGACATAAAGATAATGAAGTCATTTATTCTACACTTTTCTACCTACTTCTTCCTTGGGAAAAAACATTTGTCTGCATTTCAGTTCAAATTATCATGTGAGCAGAACAAACTTTCTTCAAGATGTATTCGAACTACACAGACTATAACTTTTCCCTTCCTGTTCCAGACAATATGTGTCATCCAATTCAGTCTAGTCTAACATAGGAAAAAAAAAGTGCTTTCACATCAGGGATTATCAATTAAACCTGTATGTCTACTATACTAAGCTAGGTTATAGTATA
The DNA here is from genome assembly GCA_032273925.1 of Rhynchotus rufescens. NCBI lineage: Eukaryota > Metazoa > Chordata > Aves > Tinamiformes > Tinamidae > Rhynchotus > Rhynchotus rufescens. Next base: position 15,446 of record JAVCKT010002599.1, read on the forward strand.
CAATAAAATAAAAATAATATGCATATATATTCATTAGCACAATAAAGAGTCTACTCTTGACCTTCTTATGCAAGAAAAATTATACATGTAACCTGTATCTTTGTGAGAATTGCAGAATCAAATCATATTAGAAATACTAATGTCAGACATTGTCCATATCCCTCCAGTATGTTTCATATTCAAACAAATATGAAAAAAGACTTGCCCTATACATTACCAAAGTATATGCAGCTGGATTAAATCTCTCTACCTAATTTTCCACTAAATTTCCACTTTTTTAATTGCATGTCAGATGTGCTCTATGTAAAGCATTAAAGTGTATGGAAGCTGCTAAACTACTCATTATAAATGCAGACCTTTCTGGTAGTCAGTGAATCACTTGCAAATAAATTCTGATTTCATTCTAATTCATTCTCCTATACTTAAGGATCCACCAAATATTTTGAATGAATGACTTTCAGCTGATGGGTGCTACTCAATACTCACAGAGTGCAGTTAGTCAACCACTGCATGATCTTCATCTTGGATTGGATGAGAGAGATTTCCCATCTGAATTTTAAGGCATTCAGAATCATTCATACTAAAATTCATGAAACTTCAGGGATTTATTCATACCAAGAAAATCACTTCGACTGATAGGAAAACGAGTTATTGAATCACAGCTCAACTCAATTCTTTAATGAATTTGCTCATTCACCATTTCTCTCTGGACCTTTTGTTTGATTGCTTTCTGCATGTAAATAGAGCACTGTGCAAGTGTATGTGTTCATATATAAGAATATATATATGGGTAAGAAAAATACAGTTCCTCCTGGCCAGAATTCTTACTCTAAACTATATTTTTTTCTACTTTCTCCATTGGTGAGCTCAGGCAAGAACTTAATGAAAAAGCAGTGGTCAGGCTTTAGCGAAGCTCTCATCCACCCAAAGTGCTCCACGGGGCTCAAGGGGAGAGGAGAGCAGACCAAGTCCTTCACCAGCAGCAGGGCAGGAAAGGTTGGGAAGCACCACAGTGGCCAAGACCTTGGTAGTTGTGTAAGAAAAGGGACACTTTTGTGACCAAAGCCACTGTCATTTTGGATCCTCTGCTCCTGGCAGTGATCCAATATCCAGGAAAGCTCACATTCACTGAATTTAGGGAAGAATGAATCACATTAAACTTTAGCCATGCAAGAGTTAGGCAGTATTTAGGCTGACCAGCTAGATGGTTCTTTGTGCTCAGTGTAGATATGGTCCTTCCACAGTGCCAGAAGTGGAAGGGACAAATCACTGTCTAGGGGCCTGTCTCCGTGTATGGGGATATGGGACTGTGGGGACAACCTAGCTAAATGGTTTAAAATGACACATCTTAAATAGCTAAGCCTAGGTTGGATAAATTTCATCCTTTTGTCTGAACTGGGATAATCCACCACATAAAAGAATAATAAAGTCATAAAAGATTCATTTTTCCTTGTTATGTTCTACCAAACTTCATATAAATGCTGGCTAAGGCATTTCTGGATCTGGAATAATAACTTGAACTGACATTGCTGGCTACAGTTTTTCCTTTCATTTTGAGAAGGCTGAGTACAGAGCACAAGTCACTCGGAGAGAAGGAGGGAGGGAGGTGTGAAAAATATATCTCATTCTGCAACTGCAATCCTTCATTTATTAATTCCCAGAGGACTTACGGCAAAATTTTCTGGAAGTTTGAAAAATGATAAAAACATAAGAAAAAAAGTAAGTGCTAAAACTTCTAAGGTAATAGTATATATACTTCAGACTGCCCATTTCTTATGACAGTTAAGGTGAAAGAGCCTGAGAAGAAATAAAATACCGTTACTTCTTTAATCATTCTTCTTCCAAGTCATCTTTTCTATGTTCCTTGTTCTTTTTTTTTTTTCAGAAAATCTGGTTCTCTTTGTGTAACTTGCAGTCAATTTGCAGGAGGTCAAGCCTTTCCATAGCCTCTTGCAAAGAATGTAGAATAATCTATGCAGAGGACGATCATGAAGTAATATCCTCACGTACCATACTGAAAAATTATCTTCACTTATGTCCTTTATAAAAAGATAAATGTATCAGATCACACATCTATTACTCATATCAGTCAAGCACAGTATAATACTATTAGGCCCTTGAAATTATAGAAAATCACCAGTGAAGTTGCGAAGTATAGCATGCAGATGCTAGGAAGTCCCTAAATAAAGGGTGCATTAAGCACAGTGTTACTGGGGCTTCCTTCCATACATCAGCACCAAAAACCAGTTTCATTTCCCCAGACTGAGCAGAGAACTACCTAGATCTAGCCGATAGGAATGTGAAGCACAGAAATGTTGCCTCTTGAGTTTGTGTGCTTAAGGTTGTACCTGGATACTTCTGTCCCCTTGGAATCTAAAATCATGATTTTATTCTAGATAGTAGGTACCTACCTACACACAGCAAGAGAGGAAGTTTTAATATCACAATTTATGTTTGTAAAAAATGCTGCATAGGTGGAGTGCTCGATCAGGAGGAAATATGGGTTTAATTTTCTCCTCAGCTTGCAGGGAACTGAAGCAGCAGTCTGTGTGCTGGGAGATGCTGCTGGTCATTGATCATTAAGAAACCCCACTGTGATGTTAAGAATGGAAGCACTGAGGTGCCAAAAAGACGAGATGGGAGAGGAAACCAGTGACGGAGAGAAGAAACAGAAGTCCTGGCCTGCAGGCTGGCCGTGCAGAGGGCAGGGGCCGCGGCTGGGCCTCCCTCAGCGGGCCCAGGCTCTGTGGTGAAGGCAGTGGGTCCTGGCTGCTTCAGGCAGCCCCAGCAGTCTGGGAACCTCCAGGGACTTGGATGTCATTGCAGGACCTGTCAGAATTGCGGTATGAGAAATCAGAGAGTGTATCTGTGACCCCAGCAGCAGGGCAGCAGCAACAAGTGAGGCCAAGGGGCAGTTCTGAAAAGAAGGCAACACATGCAGAGATATTTCCCTGGGTCCTGCCCTCGCTTCCTGGGGCAGAATTGCTGATGCCTTTGTGTCTAAGAGCCTGCAACAACCTTTCCTTCCACGAAGTTTCTCTCTGACATTTTGAGCAAAGCTCAACATGGGTCCTAGTGAATGTCCCACTGTGACACAGATATTTCTGGGCCCATAGGGATATGCTGGTGCACAGCAAGGGGTCGGCGAGGGGGACCGGCTTTCTGAAGAGCTCCCCGACAGCCAGGTGCCTCGGCTCCACTCCAGCCTGCCAGAGGGGCCGAAAATAACTAGACTCAGCCTGGCCTCGGGAGTTTAATGTTCCTTTTATTGTCAAAGCAATAGCATAAAACATCTG
>JAVCKT010002603.1:0-16834 GCA_032273925.1 Rhynchotus rufescens
GGTGTTGGTGTGGGGTTTTTTTTTTCTTTTTTTTTTTAAGTAAAAATTTGTTTTTCCTTTTTTTTTTTTTTTTTTTTAAGGAAATGCATATGTGTTTCCCAATTCTAGGAGGTTGCATCCTGCTATGAAACTGCCTGCCTTTCCTAACCCAGCTCCTAAGAAGCACCTGGGCTCTTCCAGCAGCCCTGAGGGCTCCACAGATGTGAGAGCAGATGACAAGGTGATGAGGTGCCAGGCACAAGCACTAAGACCCTCAAGTTGAGAGAGATATTGAGGTATATGGGGCAAAACCCACCTCTTTCATTGTGCAGCATCCAGAGGCTTTGACAAAGGCTCGGCATTGCCCCAATCAGTGTAAAATCAGTGCAAAAAGTCCATGTTATGCAGCCCTTCCCAATTTCTTATCTAGCAAGCTTTGCAGATAGCATTGAGGCAACTCACTGCTAGTCTGCACCATTTGTGAGCATCCTAGCTCTGCCTCCAGTGCATCTATCCATTATAGGCTTACCATATTCTTGAAAAGTTTGCCCTAAACGGCCTTTTCTTTTTCTCCTCCTCCTCCTGCTCTTTCTCCCTTTCTCTTTCTTCCTCTTCCTCTTCCTCTTCCTCTTCCTTTCACTGTTTGGTTTGCAGCTGTGAACACAAGATTTTTCTTCTTGAAAAAGAACTTTTTTTCCCCTCTCCTCCCTAAGCAAATTGTTGTTTACCAAGAACTTGCACACCCTGGTACTGACAAAGACACTCCTGCCACAAACACAATCGTACTTTCTTATGAGCTCTGGTACTTTCTTATGAGCTCTGACGTGTGTTTTTCAAGGCACACGCATGCTCCTCCATGAGCTTGAGTTTTTTATGTGTAAATTGAGGTCTCGGTTGACTGCTCCAGAGCCAAAAATTCCCATGGAAATCTAAAGAATGGAAGAGTGTTCTTTAAGTGAGACTCGCCAGGGGGATTTCTTTAGCTGCAGCTGCAGTTTCCAAATGTCCACAACTCGAAGGATAATTCACCCTCTTCATTCACCCTTGGGAGCTGACACAGTTTGGGACAGTCGTGGCTTGAAATCCCATGGGATCTAAGCCCCAACATCCAAGCAACCTCAGCATTACTGTGCGGATCACCCCCAAATTCCGTACAGGTGAATAAAGCCATGGGAAAGGCTTGGTTTAAAGACAGTGATGATATATTGTTTAGGTGCTAAATCACCCCACCGAGCTCCCATATTCCTGGCACTGAGTCCAACCACCTGAGAAGCCACCTTACTTCCCATCAGCACTGCTCATCCGAATCCCCATTTCCCACAGCTTTTCTCTGAGAAATAGAGTACATCCAATTAACGGCTTCAGTCCATCGCAGTATTAAATGTCTTCATGCCTTAAATAATGTGCAACAGTATTTTATAATAATATATAATAAAGATTAGGCCTAGCAAAGAACACAGGGTAATCCTGTTGTATTAAAGCAAGGATATTTTACAGACCATAAATCAAAGGTTCCCCTCAATAGAAGGCCCCTTCGTTGCCTTGTAAGCGAGATAAACAGTCAGCCACACTCCAGAAAAGCTTAACGAGATGCTGTGCACTGTGATAAATAATATACAAATCAAAACTTAATTGCTAACAGCCCTCCCTTTTAGCAGCCTGCTTGCCGTGCTCACGCTCACAAAACCTCCCTTTCCTGATCTGCAGAGCACGGGTGAAGCTTTGGGGAACTCCATGCACTGAAAATGCAATTATGGAAACAATTCATAATCAATACATGGTTATTAGGGTAACCTGCATGTATGGAGTGTTTTATAGCAATTAAAATCCCAACAGGCCTTTTGGAGGAGTGAAATTTGCATCGTTCTGCTTTGCCTTCCAGGTTTCAGTCCCAGCAGTGCCACCTACTGCTGAGATCACTCTGAATCCGAGTTTATTTCCTCCAGGGAAAATTTTCAGTGGACGTAATCTACAGGTGAGCTGGGACACAAACTCATCAGGAAAATAAATTAAAAAAAAAAATCTCCTGTAAGATTGGGAATCTCTGGCCAAATCTCTCCACTTACACACAGCTAAAAAAAAAGGGGAAAAATCCATAACCTGTAACTCCATTCTGCAAAAAGCAAGTATTAAATTGACTATTTTTCACTCAGTTGCAACAATCCATTAAAAATTATTTCTTAATGATAAAAGGTTATTTGATTTTTATAAGAGTAATGATTTTGTTTGGCTAATGAAAGCTGTAAAGAACAGCCGAGGTAGGAACACCGCATCTTCAGTTATGTGCCATTTTTTGATGTTGCACAAAGCGTAAGGAAAAGCCTCAAAATGGGATCTGCCTGGAAATATGAAAACAATATGGATTTGTTTTGTGCTAAAATGCATCTTCCTCAGGTGGTGTCTCCCTCGAAGGGATTTGTATCTCATCCTTGATACCTCATCTCCTTCCATGAAAACTGCCTTTTGGCTGAACTACATCCCCTGGGATGCCCATTTCAGGGGCTGAAAGGGACATTTGGTTCCCCTGTTGGATGTGTAGTCTGGCCAAGCAGCTTCAGCTGTAGCACAAATGCATATATATTGACTGACCAAGGTTTTAGGATGGCTTCCAGCAGGGGATTTGCTATGGGATATGGGCTGGGAGAAGTTGAATTTATAAGAATATTATTTCTAAGAGAATAGGAATAAGGAAGATGCTCCTCTAGGGCTATCTTCTCAGCATGCTATGAGGAGGTCAGGTGAAGCCCCTCTAAACCTGTCCAGGCAGGCGGAGATAGATAAACTCTACTTTTTCCAGTAAAAATGGTCACCTGAAAAGCTGCAGAGACACTGAGTGATTTTGGTGAGGAAGGTTAATTGAGAGCTGACTGCAAAAGTCGGGCAGTGCTTAGGATTAGCAAAGACACACACCGAGAAGAGAGCAAGGAAACTATGGAAGCAGTGAAGGAAGCACATGGAGAGGGTTCTCCGGGGTGAAGTGCTTGCTGGAGAAAGTTGTAAAACTTCTAAGAAAACACTGTTTCCCTCCCTGATGTATTCAGGGATCTTGGGCTTCGGGTATGCTCTCTGTCAAGATATAGACTTGCATCAAAGAAAATGCCTATCTGCTATCATTGCTTTCTCCTCCTGAAAGAGTTCGGCCAACAGAGCACAGGGCACTTGACCACTTCCTGCCGACAGCTCAACTGCTAAAAGCAAACCAGGAATTCCTGTGCTAAATTTGGGCTCCCCATTCCAACAATCCCAGCTTTCAGTAAAGCCATATATGTAATTCTTATATGTAATATAGAATACACAAGAATACGCAATTCTTATAACCTACATTGTATATGTAATCTTCATATTGTAATTCTAAAGCCATGTATGTAAACCAGAAGGTTTAGTTTGCTTGGACATCCTCTGTCATCCTCTATCCAAATGAGATACACATCCTCCTGTTATGTTCAATGCTTGGTAACATCCAGCTCTCTAATTCGACATCTTTTTCACTTGTTTATTTTTCCTCCAAAGTGGACAGACAAATCATTTAAATAGTAATGAGGAGACCATCTGTCCTATAAGATAAATTTCCAGTAATATATATATCAATCTCTGCAAAGCTCTTCATATTTCAGATTCTACGTTTAACCACATGTTCCTCTCCACCTTACCAAGCCCTCTTGATCAGAAGCCAAAGAAACATTTTATGAAAAAAAAAAAAAAAAAGGTTTAGGCTGTGCCTATGTATTACTTTGGTCTCCAGAAGTCCTTTCTGTAGGTGGGCAAAAAAAAAAAAAATGCAGGGTTACCTCAATCGCGGCCACTGGAAGCATCCAATCCAAGAGCATGGGACAGCAGCCTTGAGCATCTTCTGAAGGTCCTTAGCTCCCCCTAGAGACTGCAAAGCTGGGATGACAGGATGGGTGTTTTACTTCATTCCAGCCTGCCTGTTGTGGACATTGTTGACATCCCAGCCTTGATGTCCCCACCACCGCTCTGAGAGGAATTGATAATACATAAATAATTAATAATGTATAAATTATTGATAAGCATACTCAAAGATGATTTTCCCTCACCGTCTGGACATCAGCTACACAGTTTTATCACTCCGGCCAATTTAGCCCTTTTCATTGTGTTTCTCAAATGCACATCAATTGTCAAATAGCAATCGAAAAAAAAAAAAAAAAAAAGGAAGTGGGTTAATGGGGAAACTTTTTTCTGGGGCTCCTATGAGAATGATTCCAACAATGGAGTGAGGAGTAAACTAAAAAGTATAATTTCTGCTGCCCTTTCACATCTACTCGTTTGGCCCTCGCTAAATGTTTCAGCGCAGAACATCTCCAGCTGCTCCCTGGCCTATAAGAGAGCTTGAATTCCCAAGCAATATTCTGTGTACTCTGTCTCTGCTGTGAGCTCAGCTCTGTTCTGTAGGATTAAATCTGGACGTTATTAAATTCTGTTGATCAGTGACAGAAGTGCCTTCAGAAAGAGTGCTGAGCAGCTGCTTAATATTGTTTTTGTGGTGATAGGGAGGCAAATGTCTTTTGTATTGGCTGGAAAAAGCAGTTTGTGTCATTCCTAGAGGCACTTTATTGTGGAAACACAGCTCAGAGTCATTCTTTTCAGGCCAGTTGCCAAAGCTTCAGCAGCAGCAGAGAAGCTGGCAAATCATTAGTTGGACTGTCTCTAGCAGGTGCCAGTTAGGAATTCACGGTTGATTATAATCCTCAAGGATTTTAAAGAGGTGATCTGATGGGACAAAGCAAGCTCAGTATTCATATATTCCTTTGCAAACAATCAGTTTCTTCACTAATGCACCAGTTCTGATGTGAAGCAGCTTGACAGAAAATCTGCAATTGACCTACTGCATACACGAAGAATAAATTGCTCTTTTTAATTAAAAAAAAAAAAAGAAAGAAAAGGAAGAAAAGAAAAAAGAAAGAAGAAAAATAACCCCCTACTCCCAAGCAAATCAATAAAATGCCTTGAGTTCCTGAGTTTGGAAACGATGCTGTTTTAATTGGAATACAGATCCTGTATGAAACCAGGATTCTAGCGTGAGCTATTTAATACTTTCCTCCACAATAAAAGAAGAGAATTAATGGACTCAGTGGGAAATCTAGATGTCATTTAGCTCTGAATCAGGCTATTATTTTACATTTGGCATTGATAGGAGTCAAAGCGAGGCCAGAAGCCCGTAGACTTGCTCAGCTCCTTGTGAATGCCAGTTCCCTTTATACTCCCATGATGCCTGCTCGGTGGCTTCTGTTTCTTCAGTGCTCAATCACAGCAGCCGTGGCAAGCCGAGGTAATACATCATGAAGTCATTTCAGGCTAAATGTGGGCAGAAAATGCATGCATTTCCTCTCTTTTTAAATGCATGTACGGTGTAGCTGGCAGATTATGTAATGTATGGAAAGTAGCCAGATGTTTATGGCAGAAATTCTGTTCTATGAACACATGCTTAATTGAAGTATTCTGCTTGCCCTCTTCAGCAGGGATGAGTTTTTCACCACTTTGATTGCTAAGAATGAAGTGCAAACAATATATTTTTACAATTCCTAAGGATTTGAATTTTTGCAATTATTTTTTTCTTCCACTTCCTCAGTATCAAAAGAAGACCATACTGGTAAAAAATGGTCAGACGAGGGAAGTTTATGAGTGAAAGCAGCCTGAGCAACTCTCTAAATCCATCCCAGAGTTTGTTTCTAAGTAAAAGATTTATTTGGAGGATGGCATGATTTTCAGTCTTCTGGAAAGTCATCACTGCGACTGTCCTTAGTCATTCCTGGATCTATCAAAAGGGCTGTGTTGTCATTGCTCTCTGGGCCCAACATTTTGCAGACTGCAAGCCTCATATTGCTGCATGTAAAAAATAAATTATATTTACAAATGTGGTTCTGGTTGATCCTCACGATACCTTCGAAAAGGGATATGTAAAGTCATGAATGTCTTGCTCCAAGACAAATGGCAAGCGAAGAGCAAAAATAAGGTTGGGATTCAAGTGCTTCCAATCTCCAAGTCTTTTGAAAAAGCCGCTACATATTCCTCAAGAGGCAAAGCTCACACGAGGCTGAATCCTGTTTGTACAAAGAATTAGCTGTGAAAGCAATGGTTCAATGAAAAAACAATGCTGCAGATGCTAGCCAGGTGCTGTGTTCCACTTCTGATACCATTCTGGATGTTCACCTTGAAACAATCTGGCTTCCCTCTTATCAGAAATACCTGCAGATTGAACTCCCATAACTCCATTTTCCTACAGGGAATTGCAAGATGCCTCCTAGGTCTTTCCAGAGCAAGTGGTAGAAGAAACGAGCAGAAATGCTCTCACCAGATGTCACAGAGCAAAGGCATTTGGTTTTGCAGTGAGGGGAAAGGCAGTCTCTAGCTAAAAAAAAAAAAAAAAAAAAAAACGAAACAAAACAAACATATGGTGGGCATTAAGGCAAACATCTGGGGATCTTACTCCGTGAGACCTAGTGGAACAAAGTGCTTTGGGTCAGTGCTAGGGAAAGCTGTACCACGTCAGCAGCTCCTTGGTTTGTTGGTGGGCCTTACTTTCTCCTTCATTAGCTTGCAAACAGAGGTCTCAAGAGAGAGCTGAAAAAATCCACTCGTGAAAGCCCTGAGAGGCATTTCTATTTCCTTGGAGCAAGCGTCCATAACAGGCAATTGCTTTGTAATGCTTTTGGAGCTGCCACAGCCTTTCCAGGTTCTGGAAACGCTGCCCAAGGATGAAGAGGAAGGACTCCAGCCCAGGGCTCACGTGGCTGCAGGCTGGCCGGCTCCTCTCCAACCAGCGGTGTTTTATTTCAGGAGTCAACTGGCGCTTGGCGAAGGCTTGAGTGCAATTTGGCAGAAGAAGAGAGCTTTTGTCCTCTCTCTGAGATGACCTTTAGCTTCCTCATCTGATCGGCTCGCAGACCCGATAGTCTCCAGTTTGCTGGTAATGGATCCTGTTGGTCAGCAAGGCCCAAATTGTGCAGCCTCGTTGTAAAAATTATTGCGCCAAAGCAAAGATAAGCTATTGTCTCCCACGATGGGGTTTTAATAAAGTCGGTATATGAGAGGGCAAGGATCCAAGGCAATTATAACCTAATTGACCCTGTTAAGTCCTCATTCTTATCTAAAAGCTCTTTTTTTTAAACTTCTTTTTTTTTTCTTTTCAGCCAATCTCATGATATCTGTGGCTTGGAAAATGCAGGTTTTAATGACCTGTTATCTACAGTGTTCTTGATCCAGATAAATAAATGTGGGCCTCCACCTCTCGGTGGATGATTGATTTAGTTACAGTGGCCATAATGGGGCTATTAAGGAGAAACGGTTGGAGAACGCAAGCGGAATGAACATGAATGAGGTGGAGGGAGCAGGGTCTACCACAAAAGGGCAACTGATTTAAACAAAGGCAATCCACGGCCGCCCACTTAATACTCTGTGGAGTATGAAAAAGCACCCAGGAAATAATTGTTCGTCCGTGCACACGGTGGTAATGAGGAAAAATGAAGTCCCTGGGAAACCAAAGCCATCCGTTTTCTTCTAAGTTTCGAGGCAGCCTTCCATGAAGTGTTCTGTATTAACCGGGGTATGTGGGGAGCGGAAGTGGGTTTATTTATTTCACAAAGGTTTTATGAGATAGGGTGTGTGGGGGGCTCCTGTTCCTCCTGGTGCAATTCCTTGCATGTGTTCCTACCCTTCGCTTGCATCATGCTTGAGGCAATGGCTTCGACTTTGCCCACCCTCCATCTCAGCCCATGCCACCGTTTTTGTCCCGGCCATCACAGTCTCCATCTTAGGCCCCGCGTCCATTTTGTCCCGAGCCGTGCCCGCCTCCATCTTAGGCCCTGTCCCATTCTTAGTCTCAGCCATCCAAATCTCCCCCTAGCCCCTACCACCATTTTATTTCCGACCTTCCCAACCTCCACCTAGCCCATGCCGCCGTTTTATCCCCAGCCATCCCCACCTCCATCTTAGCCCCTGACACTATTTGAGTCCCAGCCATCCCAACCTCCACTTTAGCCCCTACCACCCTTTTAGTCCTGACAGTTACCACCTCTATCTTGGGCCCTGCTCTCATTTTAGCATCGGCTGTGCCCGCTGCCGTTGTAGCCTCCAATGCCCTTATAGTGCTAACTGTCCCCACTGCCATTTTAGCTCTGGCATCCATTTTAGCTGTCATCATCATTGTAAGCTGAGCCATCCCCACCTCCATCTTAGTCCCTGCTGCCATTTTAGCCCTGGCAGACCCTGCCTCCGTCTTACACCCACAGAGTATAAGCAACAGGAGGGTTGCTTGGGGCTGGGGGGGTATTGCTGCCATGCCAAGTGTGATAAATCACACAAAATTCTCTGGATAGGCACCCTTCCAGTTTTATTAGGAAAATTGTTGCTCTTAGTGTTGCAAATTCCATTTTTCATCCTCTCAGAAACAACTCCCAGCCCTGCCAGCTGGCTCCCTCAGGATAAGCCTTGCTTAGGTCTGCAATGTGGCCTCAAGTGAGGATGAGACTTTTTTCTTTCTTCTCTTTCTCTCTCTCTTTCTTTCTCTCTTTCTCTCTTTCTTTCTCTCTCTCTCTCTCTCTCTTTTTTTTTTTTAAATATATGGAGTCTGTTTGGGAATTTTGGGATGTATGCTACCCTCCACCCTCCCCAGTACGAAATGCGAGGAATTATATTTATTTAGCTGCTGGAATAGAATAGGTGGTGTTCCCTTCCCCCACAGCACAGCCCATCTATAGTATTCAATAGTGTAATATGACGAGATAAGTCTTTAGTAGAGTCTTTAATAAAATACCTGACAGGTTAGTTATTGACTATTATAAAGCTGTTAGCTTTAATATGAGTCTTTTGAGCAATCCTTAGTATTCATCGCATTTTCATGAGTGGAGAATGATTGTAGATACTGCCAGATGTGGTCTCAGAGCGGAGAGCAACTGAAATAAAAATTGCAAAAGCAGCTAAATGATGCATGGGCTGAAATCCCACTTCCAATCAGACCCAGAGCCTGCTGTAAAAAGATTTAGTGAGCTACCTCCCAGCAATGTGAAAGCTTCTTGGGCAGGTTTTCTAGGTGCCTGAGGAGAAAGAGGAGTGGGCAGAAACTGGATCATCTAATCTTTATATTAATTTTATCTCGTAGTTAGAGGTTATTTTAAATTTTGAAGCAGGAGGCGATAAAAACTGGTACTCTTTACTGCTGCAACTCTGGGTGGCCACAAAAGTGTCTGATCCCAGGACTTCAGTTTTGACTTCATTGATAGCTTACAGTAGCTAGCGCTACCCTAAATTTGCCTTGCATGACATGCTGCTTTCTTTCTTACTTTTTGAGTTGAGCATGTTCTAGTCTTGTTCTGTGTGACTTTGGAAAAAATCCGAATTCTAACATCACTTGTAGAAAGCTGGGTCAGTTTGAATTGCTCTAAAACAGCGTAAACGGAAGGACTCCTCTCTATTTCCCTGTTTCATTACTCTGATAACTCTACAGCTTTCAGCTTCTAGGTTTAGTTTTGTTTTGTAATAGTGCCCAAAGGCCCCCAATCACAGATCATCATCACTCCAGGTACTGCACAAACACACACAGCAAAGCTTAAGTCTATGGGAATGATAGCTGTGTGGTTCCTAAACTGAAGGGCCAAATATTCAGGGAGGGACTGTACCAAAATATTTTCCAGTGATTTCAATGGGATTGCAATAGTCTCCAAAGCGAAAAATTAAACACAGATTATCATCTCCCCTGTGCTGGGATCCCTTTAGTATTTTTTAATAGAAGATAATAGCCAGCTTGCTAGCTGAGCACTCCTGCCACCAGTTCTCTGTGCTTGAGTTTTGCCTGTACCCTATTTCTGTATGTCCTCTATGAGCTGTGCATACTGTTGCTGCCTGCTTCCCAGACCTCTGTGTATGCCCATCCAAAAAAAAAGGGATGCCTGAGCATCCCAAGTACCACTACTCAAGTGAAAGAACAAAAATAAATTGGGGGAGGAGGACTAAAGCAGTCAAGGAATTTTTTGGCAAATAGATAGTGTTGGCCAAAAAGCTTTAGTAACCAGGCTAAGCTACTCTGCCAAATAATGCTGTCCTAAAAAATGCACTTAAATATGCTGTGTGGACAGCCTTAGGTCAAGGTAACCCTTGAAAGAGTTAACATCTAATCACAGATTTGTTTTCCTTGATTGACAGACAATTTTCAAAAAGAATGCATTTTGTCAAGAAGTCATTCCCTCCTTCTTCCAGAAATCTCTCTTTGAAACCAGCGCAGGCAATTTCCTGTCTGTGATGGCATTCAAGACACAAGATACCCTTGTCTTTGACAGCAAAGGACATTGGTTTCATTTGAGCTTTTCCCTTATCACTGACAACAATAAAATTGTCAAGTGTGTGATTTGAAACATCAAATTCAATATGAACTTTTTGTGTAAGTAGGGGACATTGGACATAATAACTTTCTTCTCCCTTCTGTGCTCATACATTGGACATCTATTTGACGAAGGGTAAAGATGGGCTGATGTATGTTTATGATAAGTTAAAGTACCAACAGGCCAACAAGGTGATAATGAAGTTGTCTTTTGAGTTTAATAATAAATTCCCCTTTGTCAGCAATGGTCCAAGTTAATGGTGTGAAGCTTCTCTGAAGTAAAAGCAAAAGAAGTGACTTCCTGCTGAGGAAGTTCTCATTTAATTGCAAGCTTGGAAATACTATTAAATTGTTGGTAGTGTTATTTTTACAGAAAAAAAATATATATTTAATTTTGATGCAAAAACTCAAGGTCATCTCTCTCCATTCTTTTTTAAATTAAAAACAGTTGTTAATTTTGTGTATTTGGGTGCCCAGTCACAGACTTGAAAGTTCCCTGAAAAAATGCCATTCTCAAATTTGTCAATTTGAATATGAAGTCTGTGTGTGCATCTTATGTACAGAAAGCAAGAGGTTTAGACATCCTTCAAAATATTGACCTAAATCTTCATATTATAGGAGAGTAAATGATGTTAGCTAGGAATGAGCTGCTTCACTGAGAGAATGATCTGCCATATGAAATATGACTTGAGTGTATCTTTTGTCATCTTGCTAGCACTTGTATAATGCATGTTAGTACACAACATCTGCAGCTAGGCAAACTGTAAAACTTACTTGCATCATTTTTCCCTGTGGTTGAGTCCACAGAAGGGCTTAGCTTGTCAGGAGCCCCAGCTCAGCAGTAGTATAAGCTGCAGACACAGATGTGCCTTCAAATGTGCATTAAGCCTCCTGGTGGTCTTTACATATTTGATCAGTGCTCCTTTTAGAGACTATTTTACAAGAGCAAGCCCTCAGGCGTCGATGTTATTGCAAAAGATGAGCTTAGTTTTGAAACCAGGTGTGTTTGCTCACAGCTTCTGCTGCTGGGCCTGGCTTTAAGGGACAATGTTGCTTTCTAGCACTGCTCTGTGAGAGCGACTGCAGTTATCTGCTCACCCAAACTTCACGTGACTGCAGTGCTGAAGAGCTCCCAGCCGCGTGAATCAGCTTGTCTGATCTCCAGTCTAAGGAGATCCTAACTCTGACTCCTTTCATTTGGTGGCAGTGCTAAATAATGAAGCTTTAAAAATTCTGCTCCTCAGGCTAGAAAGTTTTGATTTTGTTTCCTTTTAGCAATATGCAGGGACTGTCACACAATCACACATGAATAACTTTTAAAGCATTTATTTATCATGGGACTTATCTAAAACCCCAGGTATTAGTCTGTATACTAAGAAAGCATCTAAATCCTTAAGTTAAACTCACTTGTTAGGCATAGAGTCACGGAGAGGAGCAAATAAGAAATAAATATAACAGCTCTAAGCTCTAACTGCTTGTATTTCAGCTATATGAGACATGAAGAAGCTCAGAGGAAAATGAAGGAAATGTGCACATGTTTAAATGTGAGAAATTCATGACAGTGCAAGGTATTTCCTATCAGGTGAGCTCTGCAGTCACTGAGCATAGGCATGCATGGATGTGTTTTGTTCTGATTTGAACTTTTTCCTCCTATTTTTCCCGTTATTCCCCCTATTCCAGGTGTCATGTGTTGCATTTTACCTTTACCAATGTGGGAGAGTGCAGCTGTGTAGTTGTTTAGTGCGAGGAACCTGACATTAAACTTCTGCTATTACCATGATCCAGCTACATTCAACAGGGTACCAACACCAAAAGATTGTGGGTGCCACAATACCAAATATTTGGTATATACCAAATATTACATAATTACCAATACCTAAAGAAATGGTCTGCTAGACCTCCCCAAAGCCCTACAGCATATGAATCTAGAGCCATGACCAGAAAATTTTGATGCTAGCAGGCAACAGGCCCCTAGAAAAGGATACTAGTTAGTTTTCCAGCCCTCTTTACTTTCTTAAATTACTATTACTGCTAGTCCCAAAGAGCGAAAATATGTAGCGCTGAGATTTTTCTGTGTAAAAGCAATTGAGTGTTTGGTGCTGAGGGGTAATGTTCTCAGCTGAATTATGGGCAAAATCTGAATTTAAAAGACTATTTTGTTTCACAGAAATTATCTAACACTAAAAGTATAGTTTCTGTCATTGGAAATACAGCTCTTAGAATAAAACTAATGGCAATGGTAAGATTCAGCTATGGTATGTTAATTCAAATCTGCAGTAAATCTGTCAGGATTGCAAGTCAGAGTGTAAGAGCTAAAATATAATTGTTGTAAAACACACTGAACAGCAATATATATACTTTTTTTTCCCCAACCACTTGTTGGCTGACTGTATTTCAGTTCTATAATCACAATTTGAGCCTATTAAGAGGGCTTTATATAAGTCAGTAGAAGCAGTATTTTACTTCTCTTGTGTGGAATGCTGAGTACAATCACCTGTAGGGGAGAATAACAATCTGAGGAAGAAAATCAGCAGAGATTTATCTTATAGGTGCTTTTCTCTTCCAAAAAGATAGATCTCTGAGTGTGTAATGAGCAATTTGTCAATCAATTTGGAACCCAATGAAAATGACCATCAATTTTTTTTTTTGAGGTAAGATTTCGGTTGTCATTTGACCCTGCAGACCTGCTTTCTGTAACATTATTTTATAACAGCAAGTAGACATGCTAAGAATTGCATTAATCACTTGTTTTTCTCCTTCTAGAAAAAACACTACAAAACCCCAAAGTCGCTATCCCTTATAAAAAAAAAAAAAGAGAGAGAAGAAAATAGAAACTCTCTAAACTGCTTTCAACTTGATTAAGCAATTTATAAGTGATTTTGACCATCTGCTTTGGTTCACAAGTTTCTTCAGGGATAATTTTTTGTGACAGCTACCTGGACTGTTAATTTTTCAGAATTTACTACCTTAGATGAGCTTTGGCAATTATTGAGGATGCAGGAAGGAAATACATACTTCTATCATACCTCAAGCTGCAATTAAGGTGAGTGATGTTCTTTATACTGATATTTGAGAGAATTAAGCACACCTGAACCTAAAGGGGTGGTGAACATCTCAGCACCCCTTTAACCCCATAGCAGAAACACGAGGGGTGAGGATTGTTGGATGAGTCAATATCAGTGCTTTCATTTGGGCCAGGAATATACTTTTGAGTTGAATCTCTCTCTGTTAACCCTTACCTACAGTACTTTAGTTTGTGTTGCAGAACAGATGGATCTCGTGAGCTTAATCTCTCTTTCATGAGACTATAGCAGAATCCTTAGCACTATTTCAGGCTACAGAGCCTCTTCTATTAGGTTCTATTGAAGCTAATCAAAGACTGAAGTGACATGGACAGAGCACCCAATCCTTCTGTCTGTGACCCTTCTCATTTTTGGGTTTCTTTGAGGAAAAATCCCCTTTGCTCTGATCCTGCTACCTGCTCATGCTCTCTTATGTGGTGAGAGCTGTCAAACCTGACCACAGGCAATAGAACCATGACAAATGAGGGGCTTCATGCAATGAGGGGCTTTTATTTAATAATTTAGCTGTATATATATATACATACATATTTAATTTGCTTTCTTGCCTGCACTACTGCTTTGGATAGGGCAGTAGAAGGACACAGTGCATTTGGCATTGTCTTAGTTTAGACCCTTGGGATTTCTCTGAAGATACCCTGTGAACCGCTTAACGAAAGGAAAAAGCTGTTAATTTATCCTTATTTGGAATTATTTTTGAAACTTTGTAAAGCTTCACTGCTGCAGAGGAAAGTTACATCTGCTGATTGAGGGGAGGAGGAGAAATGATAATAAAAGTTACTCAGTTGAGGCTAATGTAGTCCTTTGAATTTTGCAGTCAGATGAGTTCAAGAGATTAGAAGGGGAGCTGCATGCTTTAAGAAAGAAAAAAGATAAATGCCACTCTTGTAGTTATTGTTTTTGTATATATGTTTGTATTTTGCTTTTCCTGTTTTTTTTAAGCCTTAAGGGAGAGGGGGCTTGACAATTTTTTGGCAGATATTAAGACAAGGCTGAATTAGTGCAGTGAGACCACTAGCCATCTGCACAGCTCGATTTGCTGTAACTTTCTCAGCTAGCACACTTCACATTAATCGGTTTTGATGGCCAGAGTCTGCAGAAAAAAAAAAAAGATAATGAGGATGGGGGCCTTTTTTTTTGTTGTTGTAATTTGTATTGAAGCGTGGGCCCTGCTGCTGGGTGCTGACCTAGCTGGGACTGGTGGCAAGACCTCGTCTTTGGGCACCAGTGAAGAGCAAGGTTACCCTATGTCCATAGCTGTTCCTGGCCTGTCCTCTTGGCCACGGAGCAGAGTGAGGTGCCTCCAAGAAGGACGTGAGCCAGCAGCACTAACTCAGCATCTCAAGCAAGGAGAGTGGTGCCCATAAAAGGACTGTCTATATTTTTCAAAGCAAAGAGGTTTCTGCATGTAGAGGGAGAGGAATGAAAAAACCCCTCAGATACTCTTTGATTTTGTTCAAATTTTTGGGTTCAAAACCAAGACGTGATCTTTAGCTGTCAGCTAAGATGGCGTGAAACTTGCAGGAGAAGCCAGTTGCTATGACAAGAAAAGGTGAAAACAAGGGAGATGGAAGGTGAAGGAGCACTGAGGCTCAGGAGCAGCTGAGGGTATTAAAAATGCCTTTGTAAGAGAGCAGTGCTGGAGGAAGCACATAATGACACCAGTCCCAGCAGGTAGCTGCGCGTAAGGACAGACCATGGATGCGGTGGGCCACAGAGGGCAAGCCAGAAGGCACCAAGTGCCTTCTTAGGTGCCAAGGGCATGGGGCTGACAAGCGACCCTTCCTCTGGATGTTTCGGCAGGATTGCAGCTGCCCTTTCCTCCTGACTCTTTTCTCTGTTCCCTACAGCCACAGGTCTCCATCCCAAGGATCCCAGTCCGTGCAGGTGCTGCGTTGGCGCGAGCGGAGGCCGCAGATGCATTGCGTCCAGTATCTCCTCGTGCACCAGCGATGGCTTCACAAGCCCTTTGGGTGCCTGCTTGGCTGCATGGGGATGAAGTCATTCCCCTCTAAATATAGCTCTGCGTGCAGCGTGGAGCTGAGCTCTGCTGGCGGAGCAAAGCGCGAGCAAAGGGAAAGCCAGATGGCTGATTCATGCTGAAAAGCAGCAAGAGGGAAGAGAGAAGGCAGGCGATAACTTGGCACTGTTGCCAGTTTCCTGGATACCTTGAAAAAGGGCATTTTATGTTCCTGTGCCACCCTTTCACCACTCCCCTTGCCTTTTTTTTGTGTGTTGGTTTGCTTTTCACTGCAAGCCCAACTTATTGGGGCGGTATTTCCCAAAGAGGATAATCATGATACACAGAGTATTGCTCTGCAATATTCAGGATGGGTTTTTTACTCGATAGAGAGACAGGTTCACCCTCTACAAGATCCCACTGACCTCAGGGAGCCTTGGCAGACAGGCATGATGGTGACTTCACCCGTTGATACCAAATCTGTGCGCTGCAGCATCCCTTTGCCATACTGAGTTTCTCTTAAAATAGCTGGGGAACATGAGGCCGCTTAGACGCTGCCTTTACGGGGACAGACAGCACAAGACTTTCTAATCCAGGACTTTATCCCTTGCTCTTCAAGCTGGAGACCCTCTTCAGGTATGGTGTGTGCATTGCCTGTCCTCCTATGCTGTTGCCTCTGCTTCTACAGTCGAAGCTCACAGAGATTGCAACCTAGTAGGGCATCTCTACTCAATCTGCTTGTGGTTGGCTTGGTTGGCCCCTGGAATGGGGGACAACTGAGTTGGAGGGGTGCTGTGACTCCCCACTAACAATACACAACTCAAACAAGGAAATTTCAACCTCCACCTGTGAGACTTGACCAGACTGCTGTGCTTCTGGGCCCAGGTACTTGCCTCTGCCTTGGTCTATGTTAAGTTCAAACACACAACAAGAAAAAAATAATAAAATAAAATAAAATAAAATAAAATAAAATAAAATAAAATAAAATTAAAATAAAATTAAAATAAAATTAAAATAAAATAAAGCCCAAACTATCTAGCAGACAGAATGAAACAACCATTTAAAAAACTGCATTAAGCCAACAAACACAGTTGTACAAAGGACCTGATTGCAAAAGAGCAGGGGGAGTTTATAAACACTTTGAAGCCTTTTGAGAAGGCAGCAGCCTGTGCATTGGAGACACCACTAAGGAAGCAGGAAGGGCAAACAGAAGGCCCTGCGATGCTTTTTTATCTGCTAAAGCAAGTACAAGGAGTCCTTCCAGTGTCCATATGTTTTGGATTTGCTGCAGAGCAGGTGGTTAAGGAACAGTGTATAAGGGAGAAACTGGAACTCCACTGTGACACAGACTTTGGGTGGCATAAACACTGTTACATGCGCTGAATTAGGTGAAAATACTCCAAATTATCACCTTTTTTGCTTGCTGCCAAGAAGATACAAGTTAGTTGGCAGGGCTAAGTGGTACCCTAGTGCTAAACATCAAAC
>JAVCKT010002604.1:7923-31462 GCA_032273925.1 Rhynchotus rufescens
AAAGTATTCTGAGTATACCAACAGCCTCAGGCAAGCAACCACACCACTTCTCAGCGAGAAGAAATAAAGACCCTTCTTCCTATCATTTGTAAAGTACATAGACACACACCCCCCAAATGAACTGCCTGTCAAGTTTCTCCAGGAACTCATCCTCATTTTTCACTAGAGTACCCAAAGCAATCCTTCCTTGGGCATGAGAGAAATGGGACAAATGCAGTAAAATATAAACACATGATGCTGCTGCAAGTGCACACAACAGCAGGAAGTTTATAGCTATGCAAGTATCAGAAATTCAGCATTCGAGGCTTACTTGTTTCTTCATGCTTCTGAAAAAAAATATACCACTACTGCATTCGGTAATCTTTTTCCATTTTCTATTTTAAAAGATAAAAATATCTGACAATAGAACAATATGAGGAGGCTTGGAAATTTCTTCCTTCATGTTTTTCATGATCTAAATTTGGCAGAGCTTGGAAGAGATTGCTGTAAGGAAAGCAAAGGTCCTATCAGCCTCAGAAGTACACAATGGAGATTTATTTTTCTTGACTTGTGTAGATATTCTGCTATATCAAAAGCAAGGTTATCACTCCCAAGAGTCGGCTTCCTCAAAACAATGATAATATTTACCCATGTGTAAAACAAGGACATCTTCTGGACTCTCAATGCCCAATTACATTTTGAGGACTATTAAAAACTTTGGTTATGTTACTGCTTTTTTTGTATTACTTTGGCTTTAGTGACTCTTCCTTGTGGCGTCAAAGTAAAAACTTCCATACCTTTTGCTTGCGTATGTGGAAGAAAGTTCCTGTCAGGGGAGCTGGGGAAGAGTCACATTTCTAAATCAACAAGCAAAATGGAAAGCAAGGCCTATGTGCACAATCCTGGATAAAAACACAGGATTTCCTGAAAGGAACAAACCTTACTTCTTACCTTCTCTGTCAGTTCCCTGTATAGATTGCTCTTTTGGCATACAAACTCCTATCGGAGTTAAAATAGGTAAAGAGAAGCCAAGATTTGAAAGCTGAAGCCAACCACAGAGAGTGCTCTCAGACCAAGCACATTTCTTCTAAATTTTTATCATTTAATCTTCACAGGGGAGAACTAATTTAGGTGTTCTGTCCAGTATTTTCTAGAGCATTGCAAGCTCCAGATTATAAAACTTTAATACACTGGCAAGACAGAGTGTGAAACGCCTCGCTACTAAAAAAAGGCCCCGGGAGCACTTCTGTGCAGTTAACAAGGATAAATGAACTTCCATGGAAAGGGCTGCACAGCACATCATTACCAAAGAACATTTTAGAAAAAAAAACACTTCTATATTCTATATAGGTAATGACTTTCCTGAAATGAAATAGTCTAATATTTAACAACTTCTACTGTCCATGTTTTCCATCCAATTTATAGATGCTTTAAGCATGAGCAGGCTGACATAGTGTATCTGCCTGAAGGTTTGGGATCCAACTGAATTCTCAGCAAGATGTCATCTTAGATGTCCTCCATCAGAAAGTAAGTCCACAGGCAGTAATGGTCCTGAGGCCACTACTTGCCCACACACAACTAGCAGTTCTGAATGTTTAATATAGCTTTTGCTCAGCCTCTTCCCAAGCTAAGAAAAAAAAAAAAAAACAAAGAAAGAAAAAGAAAGAAAAAAAGAGTTCTTAGAAATTAATACTGTAATTGGAAGATGAGGTTAAAGTTTCACTCTGCATCACCAAGATGCAGGGCGCTGTATGTTACACTAATTTCTACTGCAAAGCAGATATCTGGGTACAGACCTTCTTTCTTTCCCTTGCTGGTCTGGCTATCCAGACCCAAGTTTTCAGGAACATCCTGTTTGTGTGGGTTTGTTTGTTTGTTCGTACAACTGCAGGGCCCAGCAGAGTCCCCAGAACATTTCTGCTGAGAACGACTTTCTGTTCTCTCCGGGTAGCACACAGGCCCTTGCATCAAATCAAGCTGCCGATCCAAGGGGACCTTCAGGCACCTCCGCGTTGCCAGCAGCCAGCCAGGAGCGGTCACCGTCAGCTGGACCTGTCACTTAAGAGCCCGTGGAAGAATACAGTATTATATATAAAGCTCATATATAAAGCCTCTGCAGGATCCCAAGGGTCACAACTGCCCGACTCATCTTTCACATCCCTGCCCTCCACCAGTGATGAAGAGAAAAGTGTGCATGTGCCTGTCATTAAATAGAGAATAAAGATTCACCATCGAAACCCTCTGTTGATCCTCAGTGCCCTGCGGGAAACGCCGGCCCAGAGCAGGGGGCAGAGCAGCGGGTTAGTATCCGCATGCGCTCTGCAGCGCTGGGGCCATCAGCAAACCTCACCTCGCACCGAGCGCGGCAGAAACAGCCCCGACTATTAATACGCGGGAGGGAAAGGTCATCAGCTTGACTCGCATCCATGACTTTGCAGGCTAAGATCACCCACGCAGGACACCAGGAGGGCCAGATAAGAAACCCTTTTTCCCATGAAAGCGCGTGGAAAGAGCACAATAGCCCCCTGCGAGGTCCCCCGCGGAGCCCTGTGCCCCACGAGCACCAATCCGCCTGTGTGGGTACGGGGCAGGAGCGTGATTCACAGCTCCAGCTGGTTGCAGCTCACCCGTGCGCAGCCAGAGAAAGGAACACAGAACAAGTTCAGCACAAGGAAACACAGCACCGGTTGTTAAGTGATTTTTTTTTGCAAGTTTTGTCCTCCTAACATTTGCTAAGTGTCATTTCACAGGCTTCCACTCTGTTTCGAGCACTATGTGCAGTTTGGTATTTTCAGAGCAGCTCCGGACACGGTGGGAGAGCCCATTCCTGCAGACCACGCTGGGAGCAGTTTGAGCACTGCCCTGTGGTCAGCGCTCCGCGGTCACTCACGGAGCAGCAGCTGCCCTTCCGCTGCCCACATCCTTCCAGTGTTTCCCTGGATTGTCCCCAGGCCCAGGGCAGAGCCGCGCGGCACAAACCCAAGCGCTGCCTCACCTGGTTGGCTCCTATGTCAGTTCCCCTACATGCAAGAAATGGAGTACAATGTGAAAATAAAAAAAAAAAGGCCACTGCTTTTAAGCTCAGCTCCACATTTATTAGTGCCAGAGTCATCTGACGGCCACAGTCATGGCACATTTGTTCCAAATCAGTCATAGCACAAGACTTCATTCTTATCAACTGCAGCTCTGCAAGCCTGCAAATCACTCGGGATACACGTGCTCCATGGCTCCTGTGACAGCAGGGAGAAAATGCTGGAGCCAGTAAGTTAGTGTCATACACGGGCAAAAAGTTTTCATCACCAGAGGAAGCCCAACAGAAGCTCAAAAGCTGCAAGACTCTACATGAAGCATGAGGTTCAGCCCCTGAAGGACACAATTTAGCTTACTTTATCCTCAGCATCCTGACAGCAATGAAATAGCCATCACTGAAACATTTCTGCTACGTGGCAGTGGTCCAGGGATGTCACTTGAGAACTGCTTAAAATTTCATTTTAAAATTTTCAACCTGTCTCCCTACAGCTTCAGTTTTCATGGCTAAAGTGAAAAAAATCACAATCTCTCAGCCACAAGCATGACTTTCAGTCAAGTACAAAGTACAAAACAAACAGATAAAAAAAGCTCAAGCATACATACACTATATATATAATTATATATATATATTCTCCCTTCCCCAGAAGAAATAATTGTGATTCTCCTAAAGTGAATTCATAGCATAGCACACAAATGTAGAAAACTAGCACAAAGCACAAGGCAGCTCAACAGTGAGCACCAGTTGCATGAATAAGAGATCAACCTGTAGCTCATGAAAGTTTTTCTAAAATATATAGATTTTTAAACATTAAAAAGCTGCTGGTAACTAAGCATTATGATCCAATTCAAGGTTTCACAATCTATAAATATTTCTTTTTTCTGTTAGATCATTGTCCACGTGACGCTTCCTCAGTCCCTGTGCCGCTGGAATAGTCTTGTTTAAGGAGCACACAAATAACCAACCACCCTCACCCCACCTGCCCTGCCTCAGGTCAGAGCCTCTCGACTAATGCACACACTAAAGCAGCAGTTTTCCCAGAGCAGCTAAAAAGTCCAAGTTTCTTAATACATCACCTACCCCAACAGCCCTTGAACCCAAAGTCAGAAGAGAGCAAGGAAAGCACATTGTCCCCATGCAATGTTACTGATTTCCCCCCAATAACATGATGATTATTCCCAGGCCCATGCATGCCTTCTTGGTCAAGCTAGCACACCTGATGTGTGCGTTTACTTTACGGTTACCAGGAAATATCAGCATCATCAAAAATAGATGTAACAGTTGGAAGTAAAAATCACGCTTCCCGAACCACCATTCCAATGGCAGCTGCCACACAGGACACCCTTGCCAAGGCTCTGTCCCTCGATAACTCTAACAGCCTGACCAGACCATCAAAAATAGCCTCCCGACTGCAGCACACGTACACTATCAGCAGAAAACATTTCTGGAGACCGAGTAACATTCCCACAGCTCAGCCTGGTGACATAATAGGCTAAGGACGTCAAACCAAGGAATCTGGCAGGTTAAGGAAGCCTTTCTGCAAACAGCCCCTGCCCATCACAGCCACAACACATTTTTCCCCCCTTTAAGTTATAACTGTTTCACAAGCAATCTCAAAATTATACCAGGATTATTATCTTTTCTCTTCAGAGTAAGGATATTGCAGTCAGCACAGGCTATAAAATTTGAATTTGTTAAAAAACATCAATAATCTCAAGGGCTTTTAAATGTACTGTTTCATAACCCAACAGAGTCTCAAGCAGCTACTGTTCCTGTAGGTCTTAATAAGCAACATGTAATAAGGTACATGATACCAGGGCAGTATCCATTTTCCAAAAATGGATAAAAAACAATCCATATGCATATCCAAAAACATCCATTTTACAGTGGAAAAAAAGAAAAACAGACAGGATATTAAAAAGTTTGCCCACACACTTTTGTGCAGATACCTGCGATGTGGGTTCTGTTTTTTCACTTGTATGCTCTAATCACTAGTCCAGGAAAAAGTGCATGTGAAATCCTCCTACATTACCTAAACTTTCAACAAAAAGACAGCATCCCAAGCTGTGTGGAGACTCATGTTCCTATCAAACTTTTGGAGAGCAAAAGAATTTTGGTGACGTTACATGGAATGGAAGAATGCATTAATAAAATATACCCAAGTTGCTTGTTCTCCTTTTATCTCCTTTTATCTCTAGCTTTAAATTTGCTAATTTAACAGTGAGGGTTGTATGGAATAAATTTTTGGAGAAAAAAAGGAGGAATCATATGGTTTGAAGCTGTCCTTTATATACATGTCCTCTCAAAAACCCAGGGCAACCGCTTCTCGACAGTAGCAAAGCAACGAAGTATCACTCAGTCAAGTCAAAACATAAACATTTCCCTTTCCCCCCTTCAGCAAGCTATTTTTATGCTAACTGGTAAATTATTCTTGAATTATGGTAAATGCATATGCAACAACAGCAATTAGACAAGGTGGAGCAGGCGCTCTGGAGACACTGCATGAGGCTGTACCTGCTCGCTGCTGCACTGCAGAGCTCTGCGCACGCGCTGCCTAAGGCACCTTAGGCAAGAGCAACAAGGAAACCCCAAAGAGAAGAAACAAGCACGCCACACCACAACCTCTTGTCTCTCAGCACCCACGTTCACCTCAGAAAACACCTGACAGCTCTCAGAATTACACAGAAAATGTTAGCAAGACTGAAGCTACACACACAGAACTGCCCCCTCTGTACAGAAAATGAATTACTGCAACTTCCACCTCTCACTCCTAACTGCAGAGAGCCCCGCGACTTACTCTGCATGGGTGCAACGGACTTCTCATGGCATTATAGCAAAAAATCTGCAAGCAAACACTGAGATCCTTGGTCTGATACTTAATCCCAATTTTATTCTCTGAGATTTGCAGAAGTTTGCTCAGAGAATTTGACTAGCAAAGAATTAATACGTATTTAGAGGTGTCACTCTACTGGCTGACAACTGCTGATACTCCTATCAAATACAGGCCTAATCTCTGCAAAATTTTTAAACATGAAGATGTCCTATTCAGGCTGCCTTTGCTTTTGCAATGAGGTTGAGGTATTGTAATTCTTCCCATGCAAAACAACAGTTATTTTTACAACAGCACCTTGCAAACTGGCTCCCCATTTGTGAAGTTACATATCCATAAGCACAGAAAGAATTATGTGCCATCAAGTGCACCTGCATTAAGGGCTCCTACTTCAAGCAGCCTGAGACCAGCAAAACCACTTTGGCCTTTGAAGAGCACGTTTTAGAGGTGGTTTTATTTCCCCATACAGCTGCCTTCACATCAACAGTATGTGTTTGACCCAAAATAATCTCCTGTGCAGAGCCAAAGGGATACTAATTAAAAATTTATGCTTCCAAGTATAACCCAGACGTACAATCTATTTCCATACATGCCACCCTTTAAAGAAAAGATTCAGAGTGCTTCCCTCCTCCCGTGAAAGGCTAACCCAGATGTGAGCAAAGCAGGATTTTCCATGGCTACTGCAAACACACAGGGAATCCATCGTCCCATTTGTTTTTCCCATGACACTCTCATTGGAGGGCAAGTCTCACCAGTTACTTGGTGACCTTCCCATTGATGTTATGTAAATGACCACTCCAGAAATACTAAGTTCTCTGAATCAAGTTAAATATTACTGTGCTGTTGAAGGAACAGAGACCATGTGAAATCACAACACTGGGAAAGGGAAACATACAAATAATCTTGGGCACAACTTAAAGAAAAATACAGAAATTCCACTAGGTTTTCATCTTCCTTTTACAGGTAGAGAAGAAAAAAGAGTTTGACTGATTGTGGCCTTCGCCATTTCTTTGCCATTTTCATCATTTAAACAGGTTATTTTTGAGGAATGTGTAAAGTGTTTTTCTTTTCCCTCCAGGGAAGGGGTGACAAAGGTTAAGGATGTGTCTCAAATGACTGATTTCCAGCTTTGTGAGACAGGCGTTTTCCCTATTTCCCTATGAGTTTCCCTCTCACTTCCTCTCTCTCCCCATCCCCTAAGAAAAGGAAAAGTCAGTTCAAAATTCACCAATGCTTCTCAGCAAACTTAAGGATATCCAGATCAGGGGCATAAGTGATTGCCCTTGTGATCAGGGACATGAGTGATTCTTAATTTCCCTCCCAAAGACGCTACCAGGAACAGTACCAAAACTGTGCCCTGAAGACCAAACTTGAGACGCCTGTGCTGCAATTCTGGAGCAGCTCTGCTGAAAGCTAACCCACCCAGAACAAGTGACAATACCCAAAGGCTGATTTTCCTTCTCCTTCCCTTGTAAAATGTGGTGTCTCTGTGCTGTAAGAGTTGCTATCACTTGCATTTCTTGAGGCTAAAGAGTAGGGTCAAAGGGAGGAAACAACATGGCCAAAACCAAATAAAAGCAAGCCCAAGGCGTATTCTATCAATACATGTCTAAATGGGAATTTCCACATGATATCCAAGTTATCTATATTAAGCTTCTCAGTCTTCAACTAAATTAAGCTTGAGTGGCTTAAAGTTCACGTGATTTTTTAGAGCTTAACTAGGCAGCTGATCATACTCCTTCTGCATCTCCTGCATTGGGAATGTCCTTGTCAGCCACATGTTTCACCTGCAGTTCCAGCTCTCTCCTGATGAACCCCTGTATGTGTGAAACCAAATAACAGCATGAAGCCAAATTCAAAGGCATCCTCTTTTAGAGCAAAAGGATTTGGGAATGAGAAGAGATCAAAGTGAAGGGTGCTAGAGTTGATGAGGAAACAGTTTCAGTATTTGAAAATCTAAGAACATGGAAACCACAAGGTGAAATAGCCTCCTACCACTCTAATCCTCCTATTTGCCCAGTAATGCCTGTAAAGCTCCACAGAGAATAACAATGCTCCCAGGGCAAGCCACATTGCTCTAAAAGGCCACAGCATCCATCTCGGCCTTTAATTTCATATTTGCAATGAATGAATTTGAATACGAAATGAATGAATTTGTTGCAGAATAATCCAAAATATAATCCTAATTGGAAGGTGTAATACATGCATTATAAGTGAGTTCCAATAGCTCTCATTCTATTTAAATATTACATTAAGATGAAATTACTCTTTCTTGCAAGTTCAGAAAGAAACAGAGCTGATTTCCACTACAGTCCATGCCACAGAAGTACATCCATTATCTGCAACACTCAGGATGACACAGGGATGAACGGGGGAATTTGTTGACAACAATTCTGATTTTAACGACTTCCACCAAAAGAACTCGACACCTGCACTACTTAAATATTTATCCTCTATGTTTTACAGACGGATTACAAAAGAAGGGCCCAAAGAGAACACAATCCTTTGAATTCCCTTCCTGTTCTGCATCGCAGTGCAGGAAGATTCCTTCCCTCCCTTTCCCTACAGCCACCTAAGAACAGCCATAGCAGCGAGATTTCTTGGTTTCTAAAGAGGTTTTGTCCCTATGTTGGTTTAAGTTTCGCTGGTAATTCCAGTCCAAAGCACTTCTATGAAGTTAAAAGTTAATTTTTGAAGCTTTTGATTGAGAAGCGGCAGCTCCCTCCGGGCCAGGCCAGGCAGCCCCCGGGCCTCGCTGCAGAGCGCCCAAGCGCGGCAAGGCCCTTCAGACTCCTCGGGCTCCCACATGAAGCGGGTTTTGTAACAAAGAGCTGGAGAACAGCAGAGCTAAGTTTGATTTCTGCCTTTTGTTTCATTATAAACAGCTGCATTTTTTAAAAAAATAGGTTCACTAAATGTACTAGTTCTTTCCAAGGAGTTCAGACAGACAAATTGTGGGGAAGTAAATAAGAATTATCAAGTTATATAGAATTGTTCTTCATTTGAATATACTAATGAAGATTGTTACGCTAAAATTTGTTGGTAAGTGAATAAACCCACAGCAACTATGTCTGCTAGGAGGAAAAAAATAGACAAACAGCTTTCCCACCCTTCTGTGTCATTTTGCTTTTTTGTTTGGAAGCTCTGATTTCAAATCTAAATCTAAATCTGATTTCAAATCTAATTTAGATTTCAAATCTAAATTTCAAAACTAAAAGACAAGAAAAACCTCAAAATATATCCAGCAAATGAGCTTAATAAAACGATGATGCTGCACTACTCCCACCCCAGCATAAATCATCTTTTGGAGAGAAAGTGGTCAGATCTAAGCTCCCTGCATTGTAGAAATTTCCGCTGGAACAACAGAAAAGTCCAGGACATCATTCAGGCATCGCTTACTAACATCAGCAACTTCAGTTAACAGGAGTTATCAAAGTACCTACCAGCTCAAAAAGCTTAAAGCTCATTGCCTACAAATATTAACATATATGTCTTGCCTCTGAAGCTCCAGATTCATGGCTAGCAATCAACAATAAGTACATTAACTACCTATGAACATCCCGCCACTGTCCCAAATACCTGCAATTCGTTTGCAGCTGCAGACTTGCAAAGCTGGGCAAGTAATTCAGTCGCGGTGATTTACTCGCTCCCACCCCAGCACCGCATAAACACGTTGTGATTTAGATACCTGGAGCCCAAAGGGGATTTGTGTGCAGGCCTAAAAACCTGAGCTCGCTCAGACTCACACTTCATGTGACAGCACTGCGCCTAACATGAGGGTTACCAGAACTTTAGACCTTGAGGCGCGACTCCCGGCTGGGAGCAGGGAGCAAAGAGCCGTGCAAAGCGCCATGCCTGACCCCTGGGAGCCGGGAATGCAGCCGTGCCGCTGGGCAAACAAAGCGCAGCCCAGGCCCCAGCTGACGCCCCCGAAACGAGACCCCTTCGCGACGAGAGGAGAGCGGCTCCGCGCAGCAGCTCCACAGCGTTTCCCGCTGCGGCAGCCTGAAAACAGCGCTCGGCGAAGCTGCCGAGTACGGGATTCCAGGGGACACTGAAGCGGCGTTTTCCGTGATTTAAAGCCCCTGGGACATAGGAACGGGGGCACAGGCAGCGCTGCCCCCGCTCCGCACGATCCCCGAGCACAGCAAGAGAGAGGGCGGCCAGCGGGGAAGGCGGCTGCGCGGCGGCCGCTGCGGTACCTGCTTTTCGCCTCGCGCTGCTCGCGGAGCTCGGCGCGGCCGCGCTGCCGGCTCCTGCCGCGCAGCTTCACCCTGCGGCGGGCGGCAGCGCCGGGGCCGCTCGCTCGCTCGCTCGAGCGGCTCCTCCGCGGCCGCCGGGTCGCGCGGAGGCGGCGGCGGCGGCCTTGGCTCGCGCACAAGTCTCCTCGCCCTCGCTTGGCGGGGCGGCCGCGCGCAGCTACCAAACTGAGGCAAGGAGAGCGGCGCCGTCCGCTCCGCGCTCGGCAGCGCCGCGTGAGCGCCGGGCACCCCGTCCGCGGCCTCAGCCGAGCGAGTTTCACACTCACTCAGCACTATAGGCGATGAGCATATCCTTTCCCGTTAAACACGGCATAGAAAGCACAGGGGAAAGGAAAAAAGGAAACAGGGCATTTATCAGAGTCATGAAAACCCCAAGTATTTTTATCATCTCCACAAAAGCAGGCAGACGTGCCCACAGAGCCAACAAGAGCAGTGCTCTGAAGCTGCCCACATTTCCCCAGCCTTCTCCGGCTTTCCCACGCGCGGCTGGAAGCGCCGAGCCGTGATCTCATCTGGCAGCGGCACGAGCGCTCCCACAAGCGACGCCGCTCGCTCCCATTTATCCTGCAAGGGGAGGGAGACCCAAGGGCACAGACTGCGCCGTTCTCCCGGCTGCAGGCCGCACACGGAGCATGGCTGGGACCCCTGGAAAATGTGGAGTTTTGAGAATTTAAGAGACTTTCTCATTAAGCTACTGGGTGATTTCCTTTCTTAATCTCTCCTGCAAGGCGCATCACAACCACTCTCAGGCCACATCCTGTCCCTCCCAAGCAGTTCAAGTTTACCTTTGCAGCCAGCTCTTCTCCCGGTAGTAATTTTGTGGCTGATCCAAGTATCAGTTTCAACATAGAAGATACACATATTTTTCCCTTCAAAGAGAAGATCCACACCAGAGACACCTTGTGAATCCTGATAAATACAAAATAAGACTCTCTCTCTGCAAGATCTCCATGAAAAACAGACCCTCCTTCAGACAAAGTAAAGGATAATCTGATTTGAAGCATTTCTCATCTGGTCCTGCTGAAGCAACCTCCCCACTAATCCTCAACGAGACAGAAAACGCAGTTCAACTGAAATTATTCAAGGACTCGCACCTACATTGATGGTTATTTGCAGATGGTTATTTGCAGCATCTTTTCTTACATCAAGCTTCTGGATGCTGCCAACCCATCTTTGATAAAGAAAAGTCTTCCTGCTCTAAAAATCCCTTATGTTCATGCACATATTCAGAATGATTTGCATTCAATCACCTTGTTATTCTCCAAAACTGAGCATAACAACATGCCTGGATGATGGCCAGCCTTTAAGGAGCACATACATTCATGCCCTGGAGCTGCAGATAAGCCCAACACCTTTTCAAATCACCTTTTGCTGCTAAATGACAGCACTTGCCTTTCAGGAAATGAGTATCAGCTAAAGGGGAGGCAGAACCAACATTCACGCAACACACAAATACAGCACTTCAGTGCTCAGGACAGGGAATAAAATCCTATTGTTCAGCAGGTGAAGTTTCAGAGACAATTGTTTTCTTTTCACCAACAGACAGCAGTACTAAAGAAAAAAGATTTTTTTCTTTAAGAGTGCAAGTTGGTATTTCCTGGTATCCCATTAGATAAGACCGGCTCGTAAAAAAATATTTTTCATTCAGTTTTTAGCTATGAAATTATCTTTTCTTTAATAATAAAGAGTTTTTCAACTAATGTTTTTATTTCACTACAGAGCACACATAATTGCCATCTTCCATCTGTCTTGCCCATGGCATCTTTAACACTAGGAAGATTTGCTGACACTATAATCAAGAATGAGCAGACAATAAGACTATTTATCCCTTGCCAGACTGTGTCATTGTTCAGCAGGATAAATATGGATTTAATTCTACAACTAGCTGGCTACTAAACTGTGCATGGATTTACTTGGGTTGATTATTTGGCAAAGTGTATTCTTAAACACAAATCTCTGCTTTGTGTATATTTTGGGCAGCCCCACATACAAGATGCTTTTATGCTGCCGTGGAGGCGAATCGACAGATCAGCAAAACCTCAGAGTTTCAAGGCATTGTATTGCAGTCCTCCTTAAATCATTGATTTGCTGCTAAAGAGATGAAACAAGAATATCAGCTATCTGCTTTATTTTCCCTGTGAAAATTAATTTCAGCCAGGACTCTCTGCTAAACAGTACCTAGGTAAACTGCTTCTGAATGACCACCATTCATTTTTTAAATTTCTATTAATGAAAACAAAAGGCATGTATAAACCCTGAAGCACTTACCAGTCAAGCTAAATGCAGCACATGTAATGAGATTAAATCCCTACCAAAAGGCAATCAGCTCTATTCCTGAAGGACAGCAGACAAATCAATGATGTGATGGAGGCGATAACAGTGACAGATTCTAACATCTGGCCATCACCCCAGATTTTGCAAAAAGTAACATTGGACCTTCATTAGCAAAAAGCAGCAGTTTTTTTATTGCTGCTCACAAGCCTAGATCTTATCTATGAGTTACCTGGTGCTGGTGGTGTGGCAGACGTGTTGAAACCCAAATCCAGCACCTGACATTTCCACCTTTGATGCTTCGTTTGCAGTGGAGAAAAACAAAACAAGCCACTGAAAACAAAACACTACAGGCAAAGCAAAGGTTGCTTGCTTTACTTTGTCTGCAGTGTATTTCAATTCAACCTTTCTAAACTATTTTATTGATAGATTTGCAATATAACTTTCACTACCATCTTAGCTTGGTGGTAAGGAAGGAAGAAGTTATTGCCACTTTAAATCATCTAAAGACTGGGTGAAGGACGGGAAGTAGTTTGTCATGATTCTTAATGACTAGCATTTTACTAATTCCAAGTAAGAAAAGCTCATCCTCTGCAGTAATTGACAACCAGTATCATGGGTCTGCCGATCCAAACTGATGAGCCAAAAAAGTTTACAAAAAAACCCTGTGATGCATCGTTTTGTAGTGAAGAAAATCCCCTACACAGCCACTCCACACCCACACAAGCAAGCATGTGCTCAGTCCAAAATCCTGCCCTTCAGTTTCTTCGGAAACACTTTATGTTAGGCAGGACAAATTGTGATTCACAACTAGAACATTTGGAATGTGCATGTGCTTTTCAGACACCCAGGCTCAGTGAGCAAACAGCAGATATTTTATGCTTTATAATACTAAGACAGGCTGCTATTCTGCCTCTTTACTCAGGCAGCAAGTTAGACAGTTACTGCAGCAGATTTGCAAGCCACAGTAGTCTCTTAAGATTTTAGATAAATTTAGAAAGCTTAATGATTTGGCAGAAATAGGACTGAGAATTGTAATACAGGATGTATTTCCACTTCTCTCCTCCTCTAACACTAACATCCATTTGTGGTCCAGTATTGAAAGAAGTTTTTCAATCTCAGGAATAAGGAAAAAAATAAATGCAGTTTGTTCCCAAAATAGTCCTTTTTCTGCACTGCCTATAGTGCCTATAGACTAACAGAAGAGAAATATCTCCCCTCATGCACAAAATGAATCTATTCCTCCCATTACTTTTTCTGAACAATGTAGACAGAAACCCTCCCAAAGCCAGAGGGAGAATGCAAGAGATCCCAGGACATCACCCCATGCCTCAGTCTTGCATGGTCTCTCCACACCATAATCCATCTCACCTCCATAGACAAGTTACACAAAGATGGTAAAACTGAACTGAGTGGTGATGCAGACCAGCAGGTGAAGCTCTACCGAGGTCACAAAAAGCAAACTATCAGAAAAAGACATTTCCTCACCATCTCCATCCTCCTTCTCTACACCCAATGTATTTGCTACAAACGGCATGGCCTTCCTGCAGTTCTAGGCTTTTTGCATTCAAGGAAGGAGGGAACGGTTCTTTCCCTACTCCTGGGCATGCAAAAATCTTCTTCAAATTACTTTAAGCAATTCCCGCGTATATGTGACAACATACAGTAGCATGAATGAAATAGTAAGATATATTTAAAGGACACTTTACCATTCAGCATTAATGCGTAAGGACAGATGCAAAGGCCAAGCAACAATGCTCCCTCAGTGCCTCTGAATGAAAAGGCTCTGAAGCAAGAGAGGAAGGAAGACCTTAATCTTCATTTATTGGAGAACTCAGCATATGCTCAATAGGCTTAAACGAAAGCCCGTGGCAGGGACCTGCAGGGACGGACGGCGGGGCTCCCAGCGGGGCCGGGTGCCCGGGCGCAGCCGCAGAGGCAGCCCCGGCCGCCGCTCGTCTGCCTCCATCCCCGCGGGAGCTCCAGATGGCAAACAGGTACGCAGGACTACGGGGCTCTCTTCCCTAAGCCAGCTTAAAGAGCAGAGGGGAAGACAGACTACATGGAACACGCCAGCTGCTTTCAACCCAGAATTGGTTTGGTGTCATCCTGACTGTGCCAAAACCCCCCAGGATAGTGTCAGGAAACTGCTACGAGAGGAGCAGACAGAGCAGACCTGCTATCCCTCCCTCAGCCCAAACTCTCCCGACTCCAGCTCTGGTACTAACACCTGTGATATTTCAGATGTCAGACTAACAGCAAAGATAAAGATTTAGCATTTGTTTTTGCCCATGATTCCATCAAAATTAAAATAAATGTGCTGCTGGGGCGGTAGCCTGTGCGAGCACTCGGTGCAAGCACTGGGATTTTAATAAGCTCAAGTATTTTAATGTCATTGGAGACAGGTCCAACATGGCCTCATGTGCTTCTGGGCAAGGGAACCCTCTGCTCAACTCGCAGCTGCCCATTTCAACCAAACTGATTTCTTCATTTTCTAAAAGTTAAAACTCAACCTCTGAGTTAATGTAGCAGTCTAACAAGTAAACCATGGGTCCACTTTTGCCCTCAGCTGTGCTTCAGTGAGCAGAACTGGGCTATGTGGGATTAGAGAGGACTAACAGAGAACAAATGAGAAAGCTCAGAACTGAAAGCACAAAATATTAAGTCTACCTGCACTAGTTGGCTGGAACCTGTGAGCTCCTGCAGCCACCACCAAGGAAACTAGCCCTATCAGCAAGGCAAGCCAGGCTGAACTCCAGCCGTGCTCTCCCACCACACGTACCCACCGAGGGCACAAGCTCCCCATTGACCACCCTGGGCTGCCGTCGGATACGGCACCGCTCTAATTATGAATCAGATTGCCAGACACAGCTAACTTGCTGCTGTTTAATGAGCGGGCTCTTGTCAGCCCTGAATACATTCACTGTACTTATTAAATCGTGAGGCAGGGAAGGTCTCAGTACATCATTAAAAGCATCCAGGGCTGCTGCTGCTTTGTTTAGCAGCACTACAGGCGCTGCTGGAGTCGGGGAACGAGCCACGTGCACAAGCCCCATCCTCCCGGGACACCAGATGTAATTTTAAAGTATTAAATTTTTCGGAGAAGGGAGATCGAGTGGGAGAAGTATTCCACATGCACAGAGTTCAGAAGAAGCTGAGAAGTTTCTCTTTCTATTACTAACTTCATACTCTATGATGACAACAAAAAAAGGTCAGGCTTAGTCTGACAGATTTTATATAAAATTGCCTTTACCTGTCAAAAAAAAAAAAAAAAAAACAGTTTTATTTACAGAGGCTTAGCAGCATAACAGGACAATCTCAGTGGAATACACTATCTTCCACATTTAATAAAATCTGAAAGCAATAAATGCTTTATAAGTTGAACAGCAATCAGGCTAAGCCTTGATCTCCATGCAGTTGTTCTCCTTGTACCCAAAACTGAAGTCTGATGAGGTGCCCAACCAACTTTCCTCCTACTCTTTTCCCCAAAACAGTGAAATGATGAAAGTTCAAGATCTAAATATAACCATGAGGCAACATTACCATCTGTACCTAAAATTTTTAGTACATTTCTTATATTTAGCAGCAGAAAGTTATCAAAAAATTTAGATTCAGCTACAAAAACAATGCATGTAAGAAAGAGATTGATTCTTGTTTGTGCTAAGAAAAATAATTATTATCACAAATGCAAGACAAGACTATAGTATACAATTTATAATACAAGTTATAGCATATTAAAACACAACCACTACCCCAACAGTATTTACAGCACACTGAGTGTGGCTTAAGGGAGGGAAATTGGCTCCTGTACATTCACATGGGAGAGATTTAGAACATATGTTCAGTGAAAGGATGAGATTTACATCTCCCAAGGGTCAAGCCTGCTACCCACAGCAGAACGGACAGGCCTGGCACATCATCCAGCTTCAGACACGCTGAAGAGGGCAGCCCTCAATGGCTTTGCTGTGGTTCAAGGTTTAGCTTGGCCTGTCTGCCAGGATCACGCTGATGCCAGGATCACAAACTGGTCACCACACACATGGGAACTGGTCCTGATGATGGCATCCCTGCAGCTGCACGGATGGGGTGCGTTTCCAAGACCTGCTTTGTGACAAATCCTCTTTTCTCCCTCTCACTCACATACTGGGGAAATGGTTAGTCGCTGAAGTTCAGAATAAATAAAGCCCAGCAACGCTTGCCACTCAGCTCAAGACTCAACTAGTTTAATCCAAGCAATTATTTTTCAGCCAGAAAGTAGCTGACATTTTAAGAGGATACAAAAAATGCTGGATTTTAATCAGACATGGAATATCCAGGAACCACCACCTCTCCAGGAACTGCTTTAAAGTACAGTGTGACCAACACTTCTTTCACAGTCCCCTCCCATCTCGCAGAGGGGAGCAGGCGGTGCAGGTCGTAGAATTAGAGAATCACAGAATCCTTAAGGTTGGAAGGGACCTCTAGAGATCATCTAGTCCAATCCTCCTGCTGCAGCAGGGACACCCAGAGCACGGGGCACAGGGTGGCATCCAAGTGAGTCTGGAAGATCTCCAGAGAAGGGGATTCCACGACCTCCTTTGGCAGCCTGTTCCAGGCATGTCAAAAAACTTTTCCTTACATTCCTGTGGATGTGAGAGCTCATCTCTTACCTAGGGAAGGCACCTGCCAAGCAGTCACACTAGCACAGTTAACATGAGCACAGTAACATGAGCACAGTATAACTGCACTCGCTCCAACCCTTTAGAACACGTAATAAGCCTCTGGAGTTCATCAGGACCTCGATTTTCTCATTTTTGCCAACAAAATAATCTTTAGGGGGGAAAAATAAAATCCTTCTGATTAAGCATTCAGGCTTAAAGCAACAGTCAGTGACTAATCCTCTTAAATTTTCTCTGGGCCTGGCATTACAATCTCAGGAGCACAGAGGAGGCACTGTTCTTTTCCGAGCAACCGTGCAGCCCCTCATCGTGCCACCCTGAGAGCCAGTGACTCCTCACCACTATGGCCAAGCAACCAGAAGCCAGGTCTTGGCGTGGACAAGGTCTTGTGGATGTCTCACCTCAGGTACCGCCGTACAGCAGCGCTCTCGAGCGTCGGGGTGTTAGCTGTGAACGGGTGTTCACCCGCACCAGCCACTCAAGGCTCTTGGGGTCATTAGCCCTTTGCACTGCCTCAAAGTGAGACTCTTGTGGAAACCGCCTGGAGAACGTCCTGCTGCTCCAATGCCTCAAGGCAGCACCAGCAGGACAGAACGGGAGGGAGGGAGACAGGGAATCACGTTCAGATGGCAGCTGCTTGGCCTGCCCTTCTCCTCACCCGCACCGGGAACTCAGAGTGACTGAACTGTCTGGTTAGGGTTGTAAAACTGACAGATATAAAGTAATAAAACAATCTAATTTTGCATTTCCTTCTCTTTCCACTTAATATAAGGCACCTCATGCAGGCACTTCAGCTGTTTTAACTCAAAATCCTACACACTCTTTAATGATAGAAAGGAAAATATGATGTTCAGGGAATTGTTTAAACATTTGCTGCCCTGCTTAGCAACAGCATGTTTACATGGTTAAAAAAATCCATAACACAAGAAATATGGGGGCATGCATGTTACCTAGTATGCATAGCTGGCAAATTAAATCAGCATTAAATCGGCCTCTTTTGTTTTGCCGTTTTGTCAGTCTCACATTTTCCCAGCATATTCCTCCCTTCCGCACTCTGCAGAGCACAGAGCACATCAGAAGCTCGCTGAACACCAGGAACAGTGCGTTATTTATATTTCCAGGATATTTAAAGTGATTAACTGACTCCCAAAAGAGCGAACATAAATCACATGTTCAAAATACAAGACAAGAACAGTCATTTCCTACTAGAGGCAGCCATGCATCTCTCAATCCTACATGCCATATTACCAAAGCATAAGAAGGAATAATTCTGCTCATATATTTTATCACCACATGGTTACTCCTCTTTCCCATGCATGCTTTACATCTCATCCAATATCTGATACACACATAAAAACTTAGGGCAGAAACATCTTTTTATTATATAGATATACAAAGCTTAATACAACAAGGGACTGTCTAAACAGGAGTGCCAAAGAAAATAGGAAGCAGTTATTACTGGCAAAACATTTGCCAAACAACTGAAGCCCCAGCTACTCCCTCTGAGACATACTTTCCAAAAAAAGCCTAAGTCTCTAAGTACTTGTATTTATTCTCACATGATCTGTTCTTCCTTCTTACTTCAAAAACTTGAAAATACATTTAGTACCTGCAAGTTATCACAAGATGTTCTTAAACTGTACAAAAGAAGAAAAGAAAGTCTGTTTGTCACACGGAGAAACGACTTGTCAGACGTTTCTTTTTCCATGTACTCCAGTGCACCATATGCCGGGGCTGGAAGAGAGCCTAAGAACATCTGCCAGAGACATTAAGCCCCCTAATAGCAGCACAGCCGGGGTCCCCAGTCTAATGATCTCAGCACAGACTCACATGACCCCTCCTGGCTCTCGCCCCCAAATCGGGCAGGGCTGAGAAACCCACACTTGGTTCTTCATTCTCCACCCCACCTTCATTCTCCACCCCACCATTAAACTTGCAGATGTCCATTCCTGCCCATTTAGCTAACTTAAGAGTAAACATTTCTTGCTAGAGTAAACTGCATTCTTTCAAACATGGTCAGAAGCTAACTTAAAAAGGAACAGAAAACTTTATTCCAAAGAAAAGCAAAAATAGCAAGGGACTTGGGGGAGGGAGGAGGAAGCTGTAACTATATTTTAACTCACACTGAGGCAACACTAGGCATTGATAGATACTTGTCATAGAGATGCTTTGGAGAGACACCCAGGATTTCCCCTTCCCCAAGGGTAGTGCTAGGGGAAGCACAGGAACACAGATGGTGAGAAAGGGAGCACAGAAAGCCCAAGATTTTCACCCCACTTGGCTCCATCCTCTGCCTTCTGCATTCATTGATCCCCACTAAAGCCTGCAAGTGGTTTCCAGGAGGGAGCAGCCAGGAATTCAGTTCAGGATCATGAACTGATCCCAGGCATGGCGAAAGCAGACCGGGAAAGACCAGGAACAGCCATGAGCGGCAGCGCTCCCCGGCCCACACTCGGCCAAGCACGAGGAGGAGGCCGCTCCAGCATCCACAGGAACATCGGAGTGAACCCTGAGCTCTGTGCCCCGAGTCCTGCCCATCTAGTCAATCTTCCGCCCACGAGCAGCCCCAGAGCTCGTATCCCCACTAGAGGACATTTGCACCCTGTTTCCTGTGAGGAAGGGGACAAATCCCCAAAGCAGATAGACAGCGCTTTGCATGTGCCTTTACTAGCCACTAATATTGGCTTACTTTAAAACAAAATCTATTTAGTAGATAATCTCTATTCACTTGCACAACATCACTCAACAAAGGGAGAATGGAGGGAGAAACACAGAACAAGCTCCTCGTCAGTTTATAGAGAGCACTGAAGGCCAACAAAGGCTAATACATGAAAATCAGCTCAGTTACAGTGATCAATTTGGCCCTGACAAGCAAACTTATAGCCATGCAGCAGCTATACGTGCCTACTTCTCAGCGAGCCTTCTCTCTGATGTTTAACACCTCTCCTCTCCCAGCCAGAAGATCAAGATAAATTTAGAATAGCACTCCTGCTTGTGTCCCACATTACAACATTAAGTGACACACAAGCTTTGCTCTCTTCTTTTTAATACAGTGAAATAAATAATTGAGAAAGACAAGCAGCCCCACCTCTCCAGCCAAGATTAAAACATAGAGGGAACCGAGACTAAGGAGAAGCAAGACTCTCCAGTAGAGGCAGAGAGGAACATCAGAGAAAAGATACAGCCCTGACATACATCAGCTTGATCACAACTCTAAACACCACCAGAAGTTGTACGAATCCACCCGGCCCCTCACAGGAGGCTATGTGTGTCACACAGGGCACCGTGGGTTTCTGGCAGGGCACAAAAGCCTCATGAAGCGCCGTGCTAGGGAGACAAAACAGCTCCATTCCCACCCCGGACTGCAGCTGGGGAGTTAACTACGTTAGGGCAGCAACAGCTGTGTCTCAAGTGTGGCATTTGGCGACAGACAAGAGCTGGGCCTGCACTGATTACGAACTACACTGCTTTTTAAAAATAAACCACAGGCACGTCAGAGAAGCCCTCCATGGCTGCGCGTTGGTTCGGTGGCACACGCAGTACCTACAAGCAAGGGGCCGAGCAGGCTGCAGCCGCCCGGGCACGGAGAGGCCCTCACGGGCCCTCGGCTGCTCCCTGGGGCCCGGCACTGCGCAGGGGCCTCCGGAGCCTCCCTCTCCACCTGCTGCAGGCCCAAGCTCTTTCCCTCCGCTCTGGCGTCATGTGTAAGCCGGGTAAAGGAAAGTGCAATGCAAACACTGTATAACTGCAAAGTACAGTCATTCGTGGGTACGGTTACCACAACCTGTGACAGTTCCTGCTTGGCCCAATTTTTCCCTTTTCCTCCTGAAAGTATGTGTTTCTTCCTGACAGTACTGTTGAAATGCAGCCTCTTCCTCCATATGTGGTCTGCTGGGGGTGGACAGGGATGGAGGAGTGTTGTTGTAACTGCACAAACTAACCAAAGTCAGGCCATAAATTACATGCCAGCGCAGCAGAATGCAGCCACAGAAAAGCCTAGAGGCCTTCCCAGCTGCAATTAAGCTTGGTAACAAGACAGTCCTCTACCTTGCACAGCCTTCACATCCAGAGCTCCGGCTGGAATATCATCAACACCAGCTGAGCACTTAAATAATGTGGCCACTGGCTACAGGAAAGCCACTTAGCTAAACTTAACTCAAGGAGCAACAGGCCCTGAAAGCCTGCATGAACTTATATAATATTTTTATTAGCACTCCTCAGCCCTGTGCCAGTCGGTGCCCCCTCGTCTTTAGCAGAAAGACAAAAATATTAACAGAAGTGGCCAGCACATCCATAGTACTGCAACTTCCTCCTGATTTGAGTTCCACAAGTTCTGCAGGCTGGGGACAAGGCTCAGCCTACCTAAGGCAGCATCACTGTGCTCAGCTCTTCCATTCACCAGCACTAAGCTGAGACAGCCTGGGTCTAACTCTGCCCTCCTGCTTGCACCGTCCCCAAAGCAAACTGCCCATTCACAAACCCACCTTTCAAGTGGCAAATTGGTCCAAAGAGGGCACCAGTGCCCCCAAGAAACACATTCACTCCATTTCATTCTTGATTCCCATTCAAGCTGCAAAGACACTTTACCATAAAGTATTATACCCCAAGGACAACATGAAACAGCAGAAGAGTCAGTGCAAAAGTATTACAGGAACCACTTGCGAGCGCAGCAGACAGCTGTTTCACGCTCCCATTTGCTTTGTGGTGATTTAGCAAAGCGCAGTTACAAAGGCACCCCACAGAGCAGGAGAAACATGCACTGCACA
Source organism: Rhynchotus rufescens (assembly GCA_032273925.1). Classification (NCBI taxonomy): domain Eukaryota; kingdom Metazoa; phylum Chordata; class Aves; order Tinamiformes; family Tinamidae; genus Rhynchotus; species Rhynchotus rufescens. The sequence goes on from JAVCKT010002604.1 coordinate 29,718, forward strand.
GAGCTCTCCCAACCTGAAGGTCACATTGTCAGTGCTGCGCAGAGGCAGCTGCTGACATTTCGGCAGTCTGCACAGATGGCACAAATCAACATCCAAGAGACTAATTCAGGGATACACTCAAGGTGTCAGGGATTCCAGACTACCTCCATGGCTGAGGTACTCTAAATGCTAACTCTCTACTTGGCCAAATGCACTAATATAAGCAAAATACTTTTTTTTTTTTTGAATGAATGAACATTAAAAAGCAAAGCAGCCCAGAGGTGCTGTCAAGATAAAATACTGGCCATTTTTATCCAAATATCACATCTTGCAAAAATGAATCCTTAAACACAGAAAACAAACAAAAACTCCACACACCCCATTTCACAATATTCCCTTCTCCACCTTTTTCACAGGTTCCATTCATTTACTTTCACAAAAGTTTTGCTATTATGGAGCAAGCAGTAACCTATGTAGATGCCTAGATTCCTGTTAGCCTCTGCAATTACCTTCAGAAAGAAAAAAATATAACCCTCCATAAAAATCTTTAAGAATCAATACTCCTCAGCCTGACAAATTGCACACCACCTCAGGAACCATTCCTGACTCACAGGGCTGCCTCCTGCTTACATTCCATCTGTAAAAAACACCACTAGTTTTCAACTCCTACTTAAATCTGTTCTCCAAGAGGCTGCTGAATCTACGTTTTCACCTGAAATCTAAAGTTTTTGTTAGATATAAAAGGAGTGTACTTCTGATCAAGAAAAAAAAAAAAAAAAACCCTTTGACCAAAAAAAAAACCCATTTAGTTAAACAAACAAAAAAAGAAAAAAAAAGAAAAGAAAGGAAAAAGAAGCCCCTCATTTGTATTTAATTGATTCCAATTCTTTCACCTCTCCAGGAGCAACTCTGTTAACACCACCGAGCAATGCAGTGACCAGAACTGTCCGCCCACAAAGCCTGTTCTGCAGCTGTATGTACACTCAAATCCAAGTGGCCACCTGGCTGCACCATCCAGTTACAGATCAGAGCTATAAATCGGCACCATTCCCACCCAGAAGAGATCAGAATTACCTGTAGGATTCCCATCAGAACTAACTGAGGTCCTTGAACTTCAGGCTTTTCCAGAGCTGTGGAATTAGAAATAAGTATTGTACAGCTGCTCAGTCCAGGAGTTTGCTGGATCAATAAATAAACTTGTTATTACCTACACTATAACATGTTTGTTTTCTCTTTCAGAGATAAGTTTGAGGCACAAACAGGAGAACACAGAATTACACCTATTACAACAAGTCACGCTGTAAGCTGCACAGCTGCTCGGTTTTCTGACTGTGCTGCCCCTCCTATTTCCTCTTACTCATTTCTCCTGCTTCAACGCTGTATCATGTCTTTATCTTAAGGCTTGCCCCGTCGGCCAGAGGATAAAACAATAACTTTGCTGCTAGGTGAGTTTAGCGACTTCCTTTTGGTATTCCTGACAGGGCAATTACTGCTAACAACAACTATCTCCGATAACAGAAACAGAACAGAGACGATGACACAACTTTCCCTGAGCCGTTCTGCTGGCCAGGGTTGTTTGCTGCCGTCCTTTATAAGCAGCAGGTAGCTAAGGGTACAGCTCTGGTAACACTAGCTCTCCCTTTTGAAAGGGTGCCACAAAAGGCAACAAGCTCCGGGTGTGATTCCGGGCACCCAAGCCAAGGCAAACACCCGCTGACCTTGCCTGCACATCCCGGCCTTGCCTTTGGGCCTCCTCCAGCACTTAT
>JAVCKT010002606.1:0-13222 GCA_032273925.1 Rhynchotus rufescens
ATTTTCAGCTTTTCTTTCATGCATACATTTTTCTGAGTTAATGTTTCATATTTATTTTCATTTTTTTCCATTAATTTCTTCCTCTTCAGGTGCAATCTAGCTCCTGTGGTGGAGTTTGCTGCAGATGTGGGAGCTAAATCTGATTTTATTACCATGAACCCATCAGTTGTACAAAGAGCGTTTGGAGGCTTTCGGAATGAGAGTGACAGAGAAAAATTTGTGCATAGACTATCCATGCTGAATGACAGTGTCCTTTGGATTCCTGCTTTCATGGTCAAAGGCGGAGAGAAGCATGTGGAGTGGGTTAATGCATTAATCCTTAAGAATAAATTGAAAGTGCGAACCGCCTATCCATCACTGAGACTTATTCATGCTGTCAGAGGGTAAGTGTCTGGAAAAAGACTGGTCTGTCCTTGGCACGATGGGACTCGTATAACGAGGCTTCCTAGCACAGAGAAAGAAGCCCTAGCATAATGTTAAAAGGGGTAATGGTATTTCCATTCTTGTCATAATGGATTGCATTTATGATGAAGTAAATTTGTTTGGTAGTAAATGTCGTCCACTCTTTTAGCCTGCTCTAAAGCAAACAACTGCTAATGCTAATGCATTAGCGCTATAACTTTTTGCTTCCCCTCTATGTACAAAATGTTTTTATTGCCATTATAATGAAAAAATGGTGAGAAAACAGACTGAATTCAGAGCATACATGGGAGTCTGAGCACATCAGGAGACAACGAAAGTGCTACATGGTTTCTTTGGGACAAGACTATGGAGATAAAAGAAAAAAAATAGAAAGCAGAGGCATATAATAACTTTTTAAATAATAAAGAGATTTGGCAGATCTGAAAATACTGGGGTCTTTCCCAAAATGTCCAGGACTTCAGAGCATTCTTTCTCCTCTTGAATCTGGCCAAATGCTTAGTTCAAAAAAATAAAAAAGATGAGAATCACTGAAAGCATTCATGTAGCCTGTTGTTTTTAAAAATTATCCAGCTGTGCTTAGCCAGGAGCCCCTTTTTCAGCTCTCTAATCAAACATGATCAATAGATGAAGACTTCTTGTGCTGTTGTCACTGCAAGGCTGGAGCATGTATGTCTAGAAAACGCTCGGAGTAGTGCAATACGTATTCAGTGAATCACCACAATGTGAACCCATTCTTGTGTTCCTTGGACTGTGCTGTCAGTTTGTGGGGGATGTTTTCAAGTATTGGCAATGATTTGTACAACCATTAATGATGATAATCCGAAAAACGGGGTCTGAAAATTTGTTTGTTACATCAGCAGAGAGAGAGGGATTGCTTGAACTGATGCCCCAATAGAATAGATAAGAATAAAATCTAAACATATGTTGTCTTTGAAGATATTAGAGCTTTTGAATATGCTATCCTTTCCCTGCTGTGGCCAAAATCGATCAGTTATTGTGATCTTCATATCGTACACTTCTGTCACTAGAGAAAAAGCAGCCTGGCCCTTTTATGTATAGATACATATGTATATTTTTATTTGGAACTGAGTTGTTCCATTTGCTGGTAGAAGGTTGTTTAGTTATTCAGTTTAACATAACTACAGTTATATTTGGGCTTTTCAATGTGTTGAAATTTTAAAGTATTCAAAGTGCCTGAAGCACATGGAGAGGTGCAGTTGTTTTCATATGTGTATGTAAAAAAGAAATAAGTTCACTTTCATTTTACAAAGTGGAGCTCTCACTTCCATCTGGTCAACTGAAGGTTCCTTTATGGCCTCTTAAAGGAAGACAATCTTAAGGGAAGATTGACCACCTGTGTTGCCTCTCTGAAAGAAAACTGCCATCCAAACTGCTCCAAGATTGCTGAGATAATACCTAGGAATATCGTATGATGCAGTGGCACGGATTTGCTGGGCTGTTGAATCCCCACTCAAAGCTTGAGGCTTTCTTGAGGCTGCGGCATTGAACCTTATCTTCCTTCTTATCTACATCAGCACGTGCTCAGCACTGCTTCTTTTTGTATCTGAATAAGAATGAAGCAAGAAGTCCAGAATTACAAGTCAAGTTTATCTTTGGTCAACAAAGGGTGGTGCTGAGCAAGCGAAGGGCGCCCACAATGACATCAGGAGTCAAATTCAGCAATGATACACATAGCCGTAAAACGTTTGAACAAATTGTCTTAGAAGACAGACTTAAAATGCCAGCACATCATAATGAGGTTTGTGTTAAAGCAAAATTAAATTTAGTGAAAGAATATAACCTCTTTAGAGATTTGAATAACTCTTAAGATTTATTTGGTTTATTTTTCAAGTGGAATGCTAGGGTAGTATGAGAAATTGGCAAGCAAAAGCTCCTCTTAAATTAAAGTTTGCCACAGTTAAAAATTGATATTGTCTACAAATAAATAAAGTAACTTGAAAATAAAATATAAAGCTGCTTAATCTGATTATCAGATCAGACCGTTTGGCAGAGCAAGGCTTGGGAAAGTATAAGTTTGTTACAGTTGCTAATCTGTAGCAGCTGAAGCAAATGGACAGTTGGTTCTGCTCCCATTTAGTATGGTATGTGCATGTTTTTATCTACCCATAGCCTAGTTTTAAGGGAAAAATTCATAATACTATATGTGCATTTATAAGTTCTGCATTTTTAAATGTCTTGTAAACTGTCTGATGATTTATGAGCCCTTTAAGAGACATTTTCTAAAAGGAACTCCTATAAATTTATTCTTTTATGAATTTGATTTTTTTTTTGGTATAACATTAACCTAAACAAATCTGAATATCACTGGGTGAGGAGCAAAAACAGGAAACATACCCACAAAGCTAAACTCTGCAGTAAGAGCTGCGCAGAGCACCTAGGTGCCATGGCAGGGTGGTGGAGACCACTGGCCTTGTTACAGGAGTGCAGGGTTTGTGCTGCCTCCTTCAGTACCTAAACCAAAGGAGGAAATAAGCCATGAGATACTGATGAAAGAATGATAAGTAAAGTTTTATTGCAAATAAAAAAAAAAAAAAAAGCTTTTTGTAGCCTCTTTTCTATTGCAGAAAGGAGCTACTTGCATGTGTACTGCACATGCAGCCTGTTTTGTGGAATACCAGCACTGCTAGAATTTTCCTGTCTTTGCCCTTGAACAGCGCTCGGGGGAGTTTTGTGAAAATCTACAAAAGCGTCGGGCATGCATACAGCGCTGTGGCATTTGCAATCACTGCCCTGTTCTTGGAACGTCCCCAAACTCCTTTTAATCTTGATACATATAAATTTTCGGTTTTTTTTGTTCTCTCTCTCTTTTTTTTTTTTTTTTTTTTTTTCTCTTGATATTTTCAAAGCCTATACAGCTTGGCTCTTTATTTGAGTATCCGTGTTTTACATTAAATAGTAATTTATATGAAGGTTGTTCGAGCTGATTTCAATTAGACTTTAACTATGAAAGACTCAGTCAGTAAAGTTGGTATGGCTCTTCTGTTGCTTTTTATGTCTTGAAATCCTTCCAAAGTCATAATAACTGAAACACTGAGATTTTGTTAGACCATGCCAAAGACATAATACCAGCAGAATCTACTGAACTAGTGTCCTGAACTTGAAAACATATTCTTATGGTGGTGAATAAGAGGTGCAATTTTATGTTTAATAAGCTACAAGAGACCTTTAAGTTGTTCTGGAAGGCAGAGATTTTTGTACTGTGGAGATAACAGGCTTGTTGCCACTTAATGTAACCATTGATGCTTTTCCCTTTTGAGGACTGCATCATGTCCATAGCATTCCACTGGATAAAATGAGTAACTTGAAATTTGAGCAGCTTATTATATTGCAACTGCAAGTCTTCATAACCTTTTTTAAAAAAAAAAAACTCTGTGTTGTAGGGTTAAAAGCTGCCTAAGAGGTGATCCCTGTCCTGAAAAGCTTACAATTATAACATCTATTTGGAGAAAAAAAAAATTGGTCCTTACTGGTGCAAGCCTAAATTGATGTTCAGAGTGTTCTGACTTAATGCACCCAAAACTTTATGAAAAATAAGGGAATGTAGCTATTGTGAGCTAAATGGTTTTATAAGTAATGTTTATGTTTCCAAATTGATGTGCTATATAGTAATAGAGAGATTTAATGCTGAAATTTGCAGTCTGATGGCCATCAGATATGGAAAGGGTTGTCCCTATTCTTTTTCTTTGAGCCACCACTGCCAAATTGTCTAGGCAAATTAGTTTTTTCCTTCATCATATTTAAAGCGTAAAATTTCTAAATTTCTATTTAGAATTCTAAATTCTAATTTCTAATTCTAATTGCAATTTCTAAAGACAAGACGTTAGTTTTGTTAGACTGCTATTCTGATCAAGTTTAGCCAAATTACGTACTGTTTTACATACAACCAGGGCAGGTCTGCCACAATTGTGTATGGCATTGAAATTCTCTCTCCTAATTTTTCTCGTTCTTGTGATGAAAGCAATGAAAAGCCGTAGGGTTGTAGAATTGCTCTTATTCAGATGGTAACATAATGGCTGTTTTCTGAGGACATTTTGAAAAACTTTTTTTTTTCTGTCCGTTAGTGCACTTTTTGGGTCATAAAAAAGGTAATGTGGTGTTCAAAAAAGAGATTGCTTTTCTGCAGATTTCATGCCCTATTAAACTTCCCTGAATGATGGTTACATCTCTTAAAATCTCCGGGGACTCAAAGTTTTGTGAACATAAATTTTGCAAATACTAAGTCTGACAGAAGCACCTTTTAACCAGTAGCCTATCTTAAGTTAAACCATTCAGATTTTGACTTAGTTAGGTTTTTGTCCAAGGCATCAGGTGATTTCATCTGATAATCTGTTTTCTCAATTTTTTTGTGTGTTTTTTGGTCAAAGAGTCTTTTATTTTCTCTTAGAGCCTGGGATTCTGGTATGATTTTGGAGCAGTTGCATGACTTTCCCATGCAGTGTTTCTAAAACCTTTTTTTAAGGAACTTCTAATGTAATTGTGCACATGTTATTGACAAAATAATTGAGGTAATCAATATCTAATAGTGCTCAAGATGGAAGTGGAACCTGTAAATGAACAGCTTAATTGATTTAAAGGCTTTCTTTACTCTCTAATGCCACTGGCAGTAAGGTTAATTGCAAAGTTATTCTAATGAGCAAACCACATGCAGCTTTTAAAAATAAATTGAATTTGACAACAAATTTCAGAAACGTTGATTCATTAATAGGCCTGGGATTTCATGCTGAACTCTTTCATTGGGATTATTTTTAATAATAATAGCCAGGGGAAGGATAGGTAACCTTTGAGGTACGGACAGTGTGTGTATAGAAAGGAGAGGCTCAGGGACAGAGTCCAGTGTCCTATAGAAAATTCCTCAAATGGCAGGTGAGCAAAGGCAGATCTGCCTGGGCTGACAGGCCGGGTCTTGCATTTTGCTCCTTTGTTCTGACAGGTCTCTCACGCTTCCTCTCCCAACCCCACAACGCAAAGTTCTCACGCTCATCTTGATGTGCAGCAGTGTTTTCTTGGCTTTCCTTCCTCTTCAAGCTGCCCCACAACTAGTTAGTCACTCGGCAGCGGTATCATTTGAGTTGCTTCATGTGAGATTCCTTCCAGTATTTTGGGTAAAGAGCAATCGCACAGGCATCCCATGGGATTTCCCTCTGCTAAAGCTATTTCCTTCTCGCTGCAGCCTGTGAAAGAACAGTATTAGGCTTGATCATATGGTGAGGGTAGCAGAATTCCCACTGAAATTTGTGTTTTGCCAGAATAAAGAGTGTGCTGTACATATTTATGGTCACTTCTCAGGGCGGACTCTTATTTCCTTTAATAGTGAAAGCAAACAGCTGTTGTTTTGAATGGAGTGACCTTTTCTACAACGTCACCGCAGCTACAGTGCTCTTCACTGTGGGAAGCACAGAAAAAATACTTGGAGAACCTCAAATGTGCAGAAGCCAAATAGTTCTCCAGCAGCTCTGTGCTCATGCAAAAAAAAAAGAAACAATTGCTGCTGGGATCAATCAATACTGTAAACACTTCTTATTTTCCTAACACTTTGGTTTTTATTGCTAAAATATATTTCTTCAGCAAAGGGAGTTTGGACTATGTAGATGAATAAATAATATCTGTGAAAAAAAAATGGCCATTTAGATAAGAATCAGATGTTATATTAAATATAAAGAGACCAGATCTTTCCAATCATGTCATAAAAGTCTCCAAATACTGAGGAGAAAAATCACACTTCTCATTCCAATGGAGTATAATCTTGTTTTTCCCATAAATGAACATTAAATGATAAGTGCTGTATTAAACTACCCTCCTATCCTAACATCGTCTGTCAGTAGAGCTGATTGTGTTTGCAAAGTTAGGCAACCAAACGAGATGCCAGTTAACTTGGATTTTGAGAATTTAAGACACTGTGTCTAGTCTTTATTTCATTGGAACTCGGGATTCCTGGTGAGTCTGTGAGGAGGAGGCGACCCTTCTTAAGTGGAGAAGTCATCAAAGGCATGGAAAAGATGATGGCTGGCAGAAGAGCAGTAGAGTAAAAAGTGGGTTTTGGCCATGCTGTCAGTGCAAGGGAGTTAGAGGTGAATATCCTAATGGTGTTAGGGAAAGAAGGAAGTCCCTTTGGAAGCAGAGTTCCTTCAGGAGATTTGAGGTTGTCCTCTGGGGTTGATGTGCTGGCCCATGGCTCAGGCACAGCAGCAGGACCCATGCTATATCGGTGCCTCTCCTCCACTTAAAGCCTTTGATTCCTTTAGATAAAATCTTCTCGTGTGGACTCTGAAAGTTTAAGTGAGATTGGTTGCTTTTTGACAGAAAGAAGCTCTTTTTCAATGGGTCTGAAAAGTCTGCACTTTTTATTCCAAAAGTGCAGACAGGGAAGAAAGTAAATGTGCATTAAATTGTCTGCTTTTTTGCATTTTATTTTATGCAGCCTCATTTATCATATATTTGGCAAAGTAGGCCATGAAAAACTTGGTCATCATCTTAGCAAGACAACTCTTATCCTTATTCTTATCTGCTGATAATAGAGCATTTTTTTCTTCTCTCTTGCTGTGGCAACTCCTTTGTTTCTCATTATCAGAAATAGATACAATTAAAACTTGCATAATTTACTTAATGTTAAATATCAGGCTTCAGCTATGGGAAAGAAACAGTCATGAGAAAAATAGTGAAATTGCTTATTTTTGGATTTTTGCAGTTTAGTTTATCTGCTGTTAGCAACAGTGCCATGCCTAATGTTAATGACTTAACTGAGTAGGGAATAACCCATAGTTTATTCATATAGTATATTTTCAGATTTATATCTGATGTATTTTGGTCACTGTCTTAAATTTTTTAATTATAGGGTTTTTTTTTTCCTTCCTATAAAAATGTGCAAAAGTAATTAGCTCTCATTGGCCTATTTAAATTTTAAAAAAAAAGTTGTAGCAGTGAAGCTGAAGAGTAAACTGGATGTGGTTTTCAGAGTCAGCACTAGAGGAGCAAAGTAGAGAGGACTGAAGTATTTTGAGAACCATATTGGTGCTAATGAGATGGGAAGCAGGTTTTCCAGTTTTGAGATGAATTGAGCCATCTGTTGATATATGTGTGTGTATGAGGAAGTCCTCAGAGGCTTGCTTGGTTTGTTTTGCTTTTTTTTTTTTTTTTTTATAATCATGTTTCTAAGTCCAAACTCTTAGCAAAAACACTTCTGGTTCATTTTTGTCTGAGAGTTATTGGGTGTATGTAGTTCACTTTTGGTCTTACTGAACTTTCATGATGAGGAGCAGTTGTACTGAATATCCAGCTAATAATAGATTTCAACTAGTTAATTACTGAAATTCAGTGAAGATTGGGAAATACTTGGTTTTGAATTCACCAAGTGAAAAAGCCTTCCCATCTGAAGTTTTTAGTAAAACCTGAGAGCTCTTATAATGGGATGTTATGATGTGATAAACTGTACTCATTCTAAATGCCAGATATATATCTAAGATTTTTTTCCTTCATCTCCTGAAATAAATAACTACTCACAATAAGAAAAAATTAAAAGGCTAAGATTTCTTTTCTGTCTTTCTCTTCAAATCTTTGCTATGTATTTTCAGAAGGAAAGCAAAACAAAAGAGAGAAGACAGAAACAGCTATACATACCCGTTATTGTTTCTTTTGTAGTTCTTTAATACTACGCTCTGGGCTGTCACATTGACTTTAAACAGAGCTAGATCAAGAACAAAGCGTGAATTGATTTTCTGCATGGGTGACCGTGATATATAAAAGATGATGCCGGCAGGCCCTGACAGTTACTTTTTACTTCCTTTCAAGTCCGGGGATGGTTTATGGACCTGAATAAACAGCAGTTGGTGTGCGAAGGAAGGAGTTGTTTGGCTCAGCAGTCTGTCACCTGCCTCTTCTGCTCACATGAATTTCTTCCAGAGCTCTTTGAAGGGTTTGTTTAAAATTTCCAGGTTCTTGTTCAAAATCAGAGAAAACCTGAGTGCTTCAACTCCAGGCTTAGGCAGGATTGAGATATTTTGTGTAGCTGAAGGCTGTGGCTAGCGGTTAGTTTGCTGCAGCCCATAGCTAGCGGGCCAGCTCTGGCTTGTGCTCCTGGCTTGGGCTCCCTCAACGATAGAGAGGCCCCAGAGCTGGGTTAGGTGGTGGGTGCCTGAGTGGTGACAGGAGAGGAGGTTTAAATCTCTTGCCTTCCTCATTTCCTTTCCTTTGTGCCTGCAAGAACTACTTTAGTTTTTCAACTTTTTTTACAGTAGTTCTGTACTGAAGCCATGCTTGCTGTATCTCATGAGCACCGCTTATTGCCATTTGTCATTCTCTTTCTAGTGGGTGCAAGAGCCTTATTATTTGCATTCTTTGGACCATACGTTTAGTGAAGTAGTCAAAGAGCACTGACTTGGAGAAAGTTATTGCTAGCACTTGCTTTTCAACTCAGTTGTGCTTTCTTGGCTAGCAGTGAGATGCAGGGGGATTTCCAACCAGCAGGAGTAATTATTTTCTGTTACAACTTGCAAGCACAGAAGACCTGTGAAAACATCTGAGGTAAGACCCTACTGAGAGCAAATGTAGCTCCTGGTTTCAGGACAGTTTGAAGGCTCATAAGGCTTTGGGCTTTTTCCCTTTTTCTATTTCAATCTGAATATGGGCACACTCCTCCGAGGTCACGGAGGAGGAAATGGCTGGTGTATCAATGGCATATGGAAACAAATAGGAGGCACAGATCATGCCTATGTTGAAGTCCTTAGATGAAATATGTAACATGCAACAGGACTAACACTGCTGCAGCCTTGAAATCAGCACCGTTTCCAGCAGGGCAGTGTTTGTTTTTCATTGCACTTCTAATGTAATATTCATCCATGAGCTTTGGAAAAGTTCATATTTGGTGTGAGCTTTCCAAATGAGGCTTTTCACACCTCTGCTCTGCAAGGCACAGAGTAGAGGAGGCTGCAAGGGGCAGAAGGTAGACCACAGCTTTCTGCAACAGGAAACCTCCAGGAAGTAACCTCAGCATTTGCTTTCTTCTTTAAGAAGCAGCACTAGCATAAAAACTGCTGAGGGGGAAGCCGTGAAGGCAGATGAAGTCTGGGTCCTTGCAAGGAGTCCTTTCTTCAGTGCTGCAGCATCTTCTTTCCAGATAGCAAGGTGACAGCACTCGCCTTAGGGGACGTGGCTAGGAGAAGATTTGGAAATTTTCTCTCTGAGGCTGTCCACAGACAGTGTCTCTAACAACATCTGTCCTTCCTGCTGCTGAAGGGGCTGTAGGGATGAGGAGGCTCCTGCCTGCCTCGGGTGACGTGGGAGGATTGTGATGGAGCATCAGATTTGCCTAAGACATCCATGAGCTGTTGTTACTCTTTTGGTTTGATGCTCATACAGAGTATGAGCATGGAGCAGAAACAGAAGAGGAAATGTGTCTATGTAGATTCTGCTGTTCTTCCTATTTTTATTTTTAATTTCTATAAACTAGTTTGTAATATGTAAAAACAAGTTCCAGGCAGGAAATATCTGGGAAATGTGCCAATATGTAAACACACTTGATTTCTATGACATTGGATGACTTGAAGCTGAATAGCTTGAATTCAGACTGAAGATCTCACTTCAAATTAGTATTAATTACATGGCTGGTACAGCGTTGTAGCTTAGTAAAGCCATTGGCAATATACCATGACTTTCTGCTTAATATTCATTCATTGAGTAAGACAGCTCAGTCTTTGCTTAAAGGCTTAAACTGAGAAAGCAAGAAATATTTCCTTTCCTTTTGAAAGGAAGAAAAAAAAAGTACTTCTACACAGCTTATTTAGGGAAAAAAATTAAAGGAACTTTTTACAGTTCATTGAGCTGGCCTAGTTGCTTTATTTTGCATTTGTCCTAATTCCTTTTTTTTCTTTATTTGATTTATAATACCAATAATAATAGTAGAGAACCACTCACCTGGACAGCTTTATTACACGCTTAAAAGTAGATGAACCTCCCTCCAGTAAGAAAATAAGGCAAGTTATACAATGGGCAGCAGGCATCTCTAAATTTCTTTGACAGATACTGGCTTATCCTGACAAAAGCTTTTGACATATTTCTCTATATTCCACTCTGAAACAGCAGAAGAGAGAAGCTGTTGTAGAAAGCTGTCAGATTGGCAGACCATGGAGGGAAGCAAGCTAAAGACGGGAAATCTTCCTGGAGAAAAAAAGCATCCTTCAATATCCTTACTTGAAAAACACAGGAATTTCTCCTGGGAAGTCACTGCTTGGGGAAGCAGTAGCGAGATCTGGAGCCTTTCATGCTATCAGCTGTTTGCCTCTGACCTAGTGCAGCAGTGGCCTGAAATTATTTTCTCCCCGTCTTGCACTTGTCCTTGTAGAAGCAGTTGGTGGCCTTGGCAGGGCTCTGCTTTGCATCATGCTGCTGCTAATTGGCATTTTTGCTGCCGTTGTTTGCCGCCAAGCTAAAGCCTAATAGGATGTGAAAAGTGAGCAGCAGTGGCTTTTCAAAGGCCCGGGTCCTTTGGCATGGCAGCGCGTGGCCTCCTGGGTGCTGCAAGTGCTTAATGTGCTTTGCATATTTAACGGCCTTTGCAAGGCGCGCTCTCGCTTCGCCTGAGTTCGCTGTTCAATTAGGATGTGATGCAGCAAATTGCTCCTATTCAGTCTTGTCCTTCGACACGTGCCTAACTCTAAGCGTGTGCTTTAGCGCCCGTCTTTTTAACTGTTTCAAGGTTTTATGGAATCTTGATCCCCGGGAGTAAGTTCTGCCTCGTTAATTTACTGGAGTAGTTTATTTTTATTTGTGCGCAGGCTGGCTCTTTGGTTAATGCAGTGACAGCTGTGGGATTTATTACTGTAAAATCGATACCTTTTATATCCGATTAATCTGCTCTGATTCATTGCACTGATCAAATCTAAGTGCCGGTAATGGGTATTTCATAGAATAAACTCTAAAAGGGAGACTAGAAATTGTATTGATTAAATCAAAATAGGTCAAATTTTCCTCGCTATAACTGACATTAGTCTAACAAATAATGTAACATTGAACATGTTGTTTTAGCGCATCTATCAGGAGCTGAGATTAGACATTATTGACTTCAGCCTTCAAGGGGAGATGGGCACAAGCTGAAAGCCATTTTAAACTGTTTATCAGCCCGATGAGCAATGAGCATCCTGAAGATATGTTCAGGTTCACAGTCTGCATTTTTCCGTATCCGCTCATGTATCAGTGCAGCTAATAGATTGCTCTCTGGGGCCGGGCACAGTCCTTCTCCTGGAGTCCTTTCAGAAAATTGCCACCTATTGCAGGGACACCAGATACATGTTCCACAGCACAGAGCAGCATGTCCCATAGTTGTGTCTTTTTGTCTTTTTTAAGGCAACCATAACGTGAAATAAGGTGTTAGAGAACAGTCATTTGGGAGTAGGGGACCTGGGAAGTGGACATTTTGGGGATCTAATCATTTATTTCATGTTTTTCTGGTATGATGTAGACTGAATTTAATAACTAGTGGTTGCTTCCATTGTTGTGTTCTTTCTTCCTTAGCATACTGGACACCGTGAATCATTTTGTTCTGGTTTCCTATATATATCTCTTTTAATGGCCATAGACAGTGCTTCAAAGGAAGGGAAAGAGTGTTGCAGAAATGCATTTACTGGGCATTAGTGTAAAAACAATTATTCATACTGATAGGAAAGACTAGAGCTAATGCACAAAAACAGATTAGTACAAGTTGTTAACTTTAATTACACCACTCCAGTAAGATGCTGATGCAGTTTTTGGAGGAAAAAATACCAGTCAATTGTAATTTGCAGTCATGCTATCAGAAAATACCAAAAATCCCATGCAGTTTTTTTAAATGCACATTTTATACATTTTAACTGGCATACTGTGTTAGGAAGTGCTTGACTCTGTCCACCGGTCAGACTGCTGCTCAATACTAGTGTTTCACCTTTGCAATCAGGCAAAAATCCTTCTGTATCTCATAGGAATTTTATAGCCAGATTGCCATCTTTGTTCCAGGGAATGCGATTTCTCTGCTCTTCCTTCTGAGAGCAGTGATGGCTTGTGGGGTTCAGCAGTCCCACCTGCTCCTCTATTGTTACGAACAATATTGTTCCTTTTCCACTCCACTTGCCCATGTTTGATGTGGGAAATAGCTTTGCCCGAGGTTAATGAATGTTTTTTCATGCCCTCACTTATACCACTCCCCGGAAGAAGTCAGGGCTCCTGGGCACGGTTCAACTGACATGATTAAAGCCAACCTGCATTAGTTCAAATGAAGCTAAAATTCAAAGATAGGACAGAATATTTTGCTACTTAACCTCTCTGGCAGGAAAAGTCTTGTTTTAGGAGTACAAATCAACCTCAAATAAACCAGCCTGGGTTTATTAGAGGAACTATCATTATGGTGCAGGATATGGGTCAAATTCATTTCTTGGCTGTAGTACCTTTGCTCACTGCAGCGCTGCTGCAAGTTACTTAAATGGCCTTTTGAAGATAGTCTGCATAAAATAAAAGCCCTTGTGGGGAGGGAAATGTGGGTAGGAAAAGGCAGGAAGCTTTGCCCCGTCCGTACCTGCTCAAACGGTCTTGGTGGGGTAGGTGAAATTGAGCTTTCTGAATTTCTAAAATACAAATTCTCCATTTTAGCCCCCAGCAGGGCACATGCCTTGGGCTGTACCTGCCCCTCTGCATTGGGCTGGACTCCTGGCGGGATGCTAGTGCAGCTTTTACTTTACACAATACATTTTTCTTAGCTATCACTCTTTCATACTTTTGATTCTTTTTTTTTTTTTTTTTATCCCCCCTTCCTCTCCTC
>JAVCKT010002615.1:0-23206 GCA_032273925.1 Rhynchotus rufescens
GGCGGCGCCGCGAGGCCGGGCCGGGGCGGCCGGGCTCGGTGCGGGAGTCGCGGGCAGGGCGGCGCCGCGCGGCCCCGCTGCCGCCGCCTATGAGGGAGCCATGGAGGGCGGCGGGGGGGCGCCGCCCGCGCTGGAGAAGAACGCGGCGGAGCTGACCGTGATGGACGTCTACGACATCGCCTCGGCCGTGGGGCAGGAGTTCGAGCGCGTCATCGACCAGCACGGCTGCGAGGCCATCGCCCGGCTCATGCCCAAGGTGGTGCGGGTGCTGGAGATCCTCGAGGTGCTCGTGAGCCGCAACCACATCAACCCCGAGATGGAGGAGCTGCGCCTGGAGCTCGACCGCCTCCGCCTCGAGAGGATGGACCGCATCGAGAAGGAGCGCAAGCACCAGAAGGTGCGCGGGGGCCGCCCCGGCCTGCCCGGGCTTGGCGCTGCCTCCTTGGCTGCTTCCCTCCTGGAAGTTGCCTTTCTCTTCCCCTTTCTCCACCCCTTCCCTGGCCTCCGTGTTTCCTTCTCCCTCTCCCGCACGCGCTCCGGCCTCCCCGCTCCTGAGGAGAGGGGGCAACGTGGCTTCCCGCTAGGCCAGAAAACTCCGCTGTTGGTAACGCGCTTTTCCGTCCGGAGCCGTGCGTGCTTTAGCAGTCGGTCTGCGCTTCCCGTCGCGTAGGCGAGTCCTAGGAGGACCGAGTGAGTTCAGGTCAGTGTTGGAACTGAACAGTAGGGAGGAGCGGGCTCCTGCATTCCTGCTCCATCCTCTGGCGGTAAGAGCTCGTCCCTGGGGCGATCTTCCCTAAATCCCCAAGCTGGAGATGGTTTCCCGTGTCCCGTTCAGCATGACAGGACAGCAAAGAGCCTTTCCACTTACTGCAGTGCATGTGGCAGACCCGGCTCTTCACACTGCACAGGCAGCTGATCCAAAGTTTAAAGAAATGATGCTCCTGGCGTGCGACTGTGCTAAGTCATCCCTGCTGCCTCCTTCCTTCTGTGCTTGCACACACACAGATGGAGTGGGGACAGGGAACTGCTGGAAGAGAGGCCTCAAACTTCAAGAGTTAGTCTGCGTTTATTTAAGAAGGTCTCATATATGTGTTTTTTTAGTCAGCTAAGGGTCTTCTGTGTAGCATATGAAAAATTTGGAGCAATTCTTGCAACATTTTGCAGAAGCACACTTAGTCTGTAGAAAGAATGGTGCTTTTTTTTTAATGACTACAGTCCTGGTAAGTGTCCAGAGGATGAAATCTTTTACTGGTCCAAGGAAGAGTACAAGTACAACGTGTACCAAATCCATGCCTTTATCCATCTAGTAAACCTCATATCTAACCATTTTAGTCATTAGATAGCAGGTGGTCCGTTGTACTGTTCCTGTACTGTGGCCCTCTGCTAGCATCAGATTTGTTTTCCCCAGGCTTAAAGTGCTGCATGGTGAACCAGATATATTGCTGCCATGCCCAGCAACTGTCTAGTAGGTTGGCACAAGCTAATATTCTGTGATTGTGCTCCTGAAGTCCATGCATGCATTAAAAGGCTTCCTAAACATGTCAACTGCATAACATACTTGTTAGGTATCAGCTTATTCCTTGCTGGTTACTCACCCATACTTCACCAATAACCACTTATACTCTGCCAACTTTCCTAATAGTCACAAAATGAGTCAGGAACTGTTCAGACCATCCACAAGAATGCTGGAAAAATATTTTAGGAAGGAAAATAATGTGTATGCACAAATATAACACTCTTTAAGTCTTCCCCTTTAATTCCCAGCACACTAAGGTGAGACTTCTCTATACATACACCTGGCTTATCTCTGCCTGGGATTTCCTGAGCTGTTGGCACCTACCACCCCCAGGTCCCCTGCCTTCTCCGCTTGATACTGTCACTAGTGGAGGTTCAGAACTTCATTTGTGGTCCAGTTCCTTGGTTCTTCAATAGCAGTGCATAGGAAAGTTTTCCTAGGAAAGCTTGAGTGCAACTGTGCATTTACAGCCATACATAAAAAATACAAGGCTTCATAGTTCAAGTTTGTATATGTATATCCTAGTTTTCTAATCAATATGTTTATAACTGCACCAAATGTGCTCGTTTTATTTTCTGAACTAGGTCAGCATGTTATTCTAGCTACAGGGGTATAGGCTGCAACATCACTCTACGCAGTCTAGAAATAAAGTTTCATGACACATGCATTTCTCTTAAGTGTTTCAAGTGAAGGTAATGGTGATTCATGAAACTTTCTGTACTTCTTAATAGTTAAGCCTGCATAGTTATAAATAACATATAAATTATTGCAAATATATTTCTTCTATAGTGTTGTTTACAAATCTCTTAGCATACTCAGAAGCATTATGAAAGGACAGCAATGCAAAAATAATTGCTGGAATAAAATAGTATTTCATTTAGACTTAAGCGCCAATAAAAGTATGACTTCCCATTAATAGAGCATACATTCAAAGCAGAAAACTACCCTGTTATCTCTCAGGGGAGCCTATTTTAGCCTAGAGCTGTGTTTGGCTGCTGTGTGAGTGTGTTTTGTTGTTAGGAAGGGGGCATACTGGATGAACAGTAGAAGTGGGCAAATGACTCAGCCTGGTTTCAGTGATCTGCATGCAGCTTTTTGTTTTGTTTTAAGTGCAAATGGTGTGCAGAATGCCCCCCCACACACACACTGCAGAAATATGATTGATAGCAAAGACTTTGGGAACAAGTAAAGTGCTAAATATGACTGTCTTTTCTTGAGGAGAGGTCTTTATATTCTCTGTCCTAATTTGACCTTTACAAGGATTGGTGACAGCTGCTCTTGACACACAGTGTCCTGACGAATAGGCCTTGTTGTTTTGAGCAGTTTCACTGTCGCTAACAGAGATGTCACTTGGAACATTCCACATAGAACAATTTACGTAAGAAGCAGCATAATTTTGTCTTGCGTTTACTATTTGGACTAGGAGTTCTGGGTTTGTTGCACAGTATCATGCGCTCATCATTATTTTACACTTGTGTTTCATAGCACAAACCTAGACTGGGCAAGCTACTCTGTCAAAGTGAGCATGCCTAATCCTGACCCTCCTAGCCCATGCTGTGGTATTTCTGGGGCATTTATAACAGCAGCTGCCCAGGATGCAGGAGGTAACTCCTGGTTATGTTTGGTTGTCTTGTCTAAAACAGTAGACCCCTTAATCTGGTCCCCATGTTAAAGAAGAGAATGAAAAGTCATTCTCTGGATAACTTGCATAGTTGCATTCAGCAAATAACATAAGGAGACTTTGATATTCAATGAGTTTCTTGGTGCTGGCATTAGAAAAATTGAGGCTACTTGGAATTTCTAAGAAGATATCATTTAATGATTTTCTGTAAGAATCCTAGGATTGTTACTATTTCGATATGTAAATAGTCTGGTCAAAGGCTCTTAACATGTTTAAAAATATAAATGTGTTGTCCTGGTCTACCCTTTAGGAATTAGAACTGGTGGAGGATGTCTGGAGAGGGGAAGCACAGGATCTTCTTACTCAAATTGCACAGCTGCAGGAGGAGAATAAACAACTGATGACAAACTTGTCTCACAAAGACATTAATTTCACTGAAGAGGAGTTTCAGAAACATGAAGGCAAGTTTGATGTTTCAAATTCAGTACTTGCTTTTGTCACAAAAAGCAATACTCTATCAAAATATTTTGACTGGATATTTCAGCTTTTTCGCTCGAGATTAATGCAGGACATTTTCTGGTTATATGAATAGAAAAGCTCTGAACAACTGAGACATTGCAAAAGGTGGGGGCAGGAGGGAATTAAAAGCCTCAGCAGTTCTTTGTTTGTCCAGGAAGCACCTTTAAAAGTAAAGTCTAGCTTCCTTTTTGGTCTATTATTTTATTTTTGTGATTAGCATCTTGCAAAAAAGCATTCTTACACTCTCCTTATGTTTTCTAGTGCAAACAGAATAATCCATTCAGCATTATTTCACAGTGATGTGCACAAAAACAAGTGCAAGTGTTGCTGTATTCAGGATAATTGTTTGTAAAGCAGCAACTTGGGATTCCTTTGGCTCCCTTATACTAATTAATCTGCCATATGGTGATATTGTGGGAGAACATCTTGAGAGTGATTTTAGCTGGTTTACCTGCCTTTGGGTTTCTACACACATCCTGAGACGTTTCCAGACAGTTTAGAATAGGCGAAGAGACTCATACTCCAGGCAGCAAGTGATTCCTAAAGAACTGAAACAACTGATTAATTCATGGGCAGCTTCTTGCTTGAGACAGAATGAAATTCAGGACAAATGGTTCTGATGTGCAACTCCAGGTAGATTTCCCTGGCAGCAACTGGAACAGTTACTATCCTCACCTCTTTCCCGCACCTCAGCAAGAAGCTTTCTCAGAGGCAGTAGATTCATCTCACAGTTTGTAGTGTGTTATTTGAATCTGCTGGCTACTGATTTTATTTCATGATACTCTGCTGAGTTGTAAGCTGGGGAGTTAAAGGAATCATTGTGCATCTTTGGGAATGAAGCAGCCTTGAGCTGAGAGATGGGGCAGACAGCTGAGAATGGTAACAGCTTCACTGCAGCAGCAAACCCTGCCTGTGATTGTGAGTCATTCTGGAAATGGGTGACTTTGTGAACTGTTAGGACATGGGCAGGACCGTGGTGTCCTGGTCTAAATCACACTGCCCTGTTGCAGTATGTTGTGATTATTAGTAAAGTTGTGGCTCCTTCAGAGGTCCCAAACACCAGGGGTTGGGATTAGGCTGAGGTTTGAGGTAAGTGAATGAAACTCAATCCAATGCTGCAAAAGCAGCACCTGCTTCCCCAGTGCTGAATTGACCCCAGAGGTGGAGTACTACTTACTTGCCCTGGGGAGATGCATATTCCAGAGACCAGATTCTGGGACCAATAATACTTATTAGCCAAAATCATTGGTTTAACTTGTATCACATTAATTTGTAGCAACCTAAGCTTGGAGCCTGTCATGTTAAACTTGAAACTGTTTTCCATTTGGGATAACTTTTCCATTAATGAATGGAGGGGGGTTGTCTCAGATATATGCTTTGGGACATTTCCTATCCACAAAAACTAAACTGCCTTTTTTTCCATTCCATCATTTAATATGATGCGTGTAGAATTTACATGCATTTACAGATGCAGCTTTTCAAGCCAAATGCCTTTTTAGCTGGACTCGGTTTGGCCAGACTCTAGTTTTGATATCTCAGCATGATTTAGTATTGTGATCATGTCTCCCCTTAGCGGCTAACCCCGGGGATTAACAGTTTGCTGCTTACTCGCCAGACACTGGGGGGAGTTATTTTTAGCACAGCCAGCAGAGGCCAGTGATTTGGGTGTGCAAGGGCTCAGATTCAATCTTTGCCAATTAACAGTCACATCAGAGTTCAGAGAGCCTCACTTTGCTGTAATGAATGCATTTATGAGAGAGGTAGCTGCAACACGATCTAAACAGGAGAGAGAGCATCATTCTCTGAGAGTCTGAGCAGAGCAAAGCTCATGTGAAAGATGCATGCGGCAGAATACAAAATACACAGGAGGCTTTAGAGATGAATCTGCAGTGCTCATTAATGCTACTCCTCCCTGAGCTCAAACTGAGCGTTTATTTGATGGTGCTGACTGACCAGAATATCCTGGTAAAATGCCATGAGCAAACTTGAGCCAACATGAGGCAAACAGGACAAGCAGGCGGCTGCGAGAGGAGCTGCTGTCTTGGGCACAGCAGTTGTGGTAGGAGGGACAAGAAATAGGATGGCAGCAGACAGTTGTGTTGAACCTCTTGTGCTTGGTTGCTGAAGAACCTACAGTCAGTTCCCCTGCAAAAGTTCAGGCAAGGTTTTCTTCTGAGTATTTACATAGTAAAAGCCACAGAGCCTGGCTTTCTGTGTTACATTAGGTATAAATGCAGTGGTAAACAGATCCCTAAGCATAAACATGAAGGATGCTCATTTTTAATGTTTCTTATTCCTTTTTATTTTTTTTTTTTCTAACTGCTTTCCTCTCCTAGCAATTCCCAGGAAACTGCTGATAGGATGTGCCTGGGGAAGCCAGCTGGGTGTGTCATTTAAGATCTTGCAGATAATTAGACTTTGAGTCATTTGAAGATAATTACTTTACATTTAGGGCACTTAGTGACCTCCCTCCCCTCTTCCTTAATGCCTGGGAAAAATGGAAGGAGATGATGTGACTGTTTCACAAACACTTCCCACCTTTCTTTTCCCTTCCTCTTAAAATAAGAAGGATAATGTAATTATCTGAGCACACAATTGAAGTGCTCACCAAATGTTAGGCAGAAAAATGAGCACAGTGGGAGGAAAAGCAGTCAGCACTGAAATGGTACTTTATTCTTTAAATAGTACCTGCTATCTAGAGATCTCAAAGCATCTCACAAGTACTAATGAATAGAGCTGTGCTTACCATTCTCAGCTCTTACTGGGATGAAACTGCTGCTCTAAAATCGCACTGCAGTCCCTCTTCACCTCAAAGCATTTTTATAAAATATAGCTGGTGTTTTAGGTTCCCGCATTGTGACTGACTGCTGAAAGGTGAATCCAGGAGCCTGCAGAGGGGACTGTGGATACAGTGATGGTTTGTAAGTAACTGCAAATATACATGAACCCTAGTGATAGGAAAGTTATGGGGAGATACCAGGGCTCTATTGTGTTATTGAGATGGTCCCTGTCTGCTTGTTTTGTTTTGGCTCCATCCAGCTGGTATTTCCTGTGTCCCTGTAGGTGGGTAAAAATGTCCAAGATCAGGGAGAGGTCAGAGCTGAGGGTAGGATTCCAGCACTCCACACCCATGCTGTGGTAGGAGAGTAAGATGCTCTTAAAAGAACAAGAACTGTGTGCCAGGGTGCAGCTGTCCTGCCTAAGGGGTACGAGCCATTCCCATCCCAGAATAAGATCAGTCTAAATCAGTACATCTCAACTGGTCTAGACCTAAAAGCAGTCCACCACAGTGAAACATTTAGATCTCGCTGATGTCAGATGTGCCTGTATTTCCTACAGTTTTCACAGTTACCTGGTTCTGCAGGTTATCACACTGAAAACCAAACTCCATGGCACATAATGAGAACATCACAGCAGAGGTAAAAACACTGAGGTAGCAAGACATAACAATATCACTCCACTGTTACAAGTGCCTCTGAGGCCTGTTGGATTTTTCAAGGACTTTCTGTGAGTTGGCTTTACAGGGTGGATTGTTTCATCTACGTTCCGTTACCCCTGAAGTTACCTTCTTTTTATCCAAAACATCATCCAGTGGTCTCTTTGATTTCCACAGCAGGCATCTTCCAGAGCTTTTACCCAAATATTTTGCATTTGTTATTGTTTTCAGTAACTCCTGCTTGTCCTCAGTTTGTTTTATTTTTGTTCTTTTTTTTTTTTTCTTTTTAACCAGGAATGTCAGAAAGAGAGCGGCAAGTCATGAAGAAGCTGAAGGAAGTGGTAGATAAACAGAGGGATGAAATCAGGGCAAAAGACCGGGAACTGGGACTTAAAAATGAGGATGTAGAGGCAGTAAGTGCTTTCCTATTTCCTTTTTCTTTCTTACCCATGCTTCCATCATTCTTTCAAGTTTTAAGTTAATTTAGAATTGGTTAGCAATGCCAGATTAGCAGCCCAGCATCTGAAGTGTTCTGCAAAGCTATGGAGTATACAAAATAGTCAGCAAGCTGCTAGCACAGGCACATACTCTCTGCTGTGTCTGGAAGGACTTGGGGCACTTGGAGGGTGACAGGAAACCAGAGTAACAAGGGAGGAAGATGGATGAGAAATGGGTGGATTGGTTGTTTCCTTAAAGGTCTGCTACTCTCAGATTTGTCTATACTGCCTCTATCTATCTTGTCCTTATCACTTCTACTTTGGATTAAGTTTTCATTCTAAATTCCTTAAGCTCACCTGCCCTTAAACACTGTTTTTTGAAGCACTGTAGTGGAAGTGTTTGGTTTGCTTTTAGCTGGAAAATTCCCAAAGCTGGTGAAAAAGTGCCTCTTCTTACTGTGAAAACGTATAAACATATAAAGAGCTTTTGGTGTCTTTAACTGTAACAGATAATATTACAAAAAATAGTTAGGAAGATGAGGACTTTTCCTGATTAAACATAACAGGAAGCTATTACTCCTTCTTTAACATAATGATTGGGATTTAGCTCCCATGGCTGGTGGCTGAATGGATGTTTACCTGTTATATCAATATTCTGTAGCTTCAACAACAACAGAACAGGCTCATGAAAATTAACCACGACCTGCGGCACCGGATCACTGTTGTCGAGGCGCAGGGGAAGGCCCTGATTGAGCAGAAGGTGGAGTTGGAAGCCTACTTGCAAACCAAGGAGCAGGAGATGGGCACCCTACGAGCAGAGCTAGGGAAACTCAGAGAAAAACTGCAGGGTGAGGACAGCCAAAATGGGGAAGAAATAAAGGTAAGAGGCACTTTCATTCTCTTTTAAACAGCCTTTTTAAGATCTTCGGAGGTCATACCAAGCATCCTTCTTCAAATAAAGTGGTTGATACGTGTGAGAGCCAACAGTGGTACGCAAGGACGTCCTTGTGTAGCGCACAGGGAAACATAAGCATCTCTCCGTGCTTTGTGACAGGAAAGCACCGTTGGGGACAGTGACCCAAGGAACAGAGCCCTCCACCCGGGAGGGGAGAGAAGCAGCCATGCAGAGCGGTGCAGGACAGGTCAGCAGTGTTATGTCTGGGGCAGAGAGCAGCAGACCGTCCTCTGCTCTCCCCTCACGCTTGGCCATTCAGTGCATGGCCTGGGGAGCTTTACCTTTGATCAAGTGCTAGACTGCAGAATTCACCAGACAGCTGAACAAATAGCTTCTGCAGAGGAGAGTGTGCTTTTAGAAACTTTGTTAGGCCACTTCATTTGGTGCAGGAACTTACATGGCTTATTTTGGCCAAAGGTAAGAGTCTTTAAACCTCTGGGGAAGGCTTAATTCCTTCTGAAAAGATAACAGAGAAGATTTGCTGAGCTAACAAGTCTTTGTGTGCTTGTCTGCCCTTACGTCATTGTGTTCTCTGACCACATTTCCATCCGTTGCCTCACTGCAGTTGTTCAGAACTGAACAATTGGAATTTCTTAATCCATGTGACAGGAGTCACACGACAGTCAGTGACAGGGAGGCTGGGATCTTAGGCTACAAGAATGGGAGAGCTCTTGGCCCTCATGGTGATTATGGCGCTTGTGATCTGACTGCCAGGCCTAAGCTGGTCTGTTGCTACCAAATCAAAATATAAATATTTTTACGCCTGTTTTAGAGGAGACAGACTAGGCCCTATTCCTGCTTCTCACTTCCTGAGAGAATTTATGCAGTTAAGTGTTCCTAGTACAAATGTTCATGGAAAGCAAAGGTTGATGCTCATATACTTGAAAGAACAGGAAAAGTGATAACTGGCCAAGTGACAATTTGCAAAATGACTTGTTGCTAAGATCAGAGCAGTAAGAATGAAAATTCAAGGGGAGTTTCACAAGGGAAAAAAGAAAGAGCTCCAGCTCTCTCTTTATGGTTCCTGTTGTTAATTTCCTTTGTGCATACAACACTGTACTTCTGTCTTATTCAAGCCAATATGAGGTATTTCCTCTCCTGATGCTGCTCTTAGAACAGCACAAATAGGATAAGGAGCATCATGGCACGAAGGAGCTCCAGGGAGCACTATTGTGGTGTATTATTTGGATGTGTTTGCAACAGCGCCAGTACTGAGCCAGTATAGAAGCAAGCACTGTAAATGCCTGATAACAGCAGAGAATGTAACACCCAATTTGTTTGTAAGAGGCAGGAATATATACCAGAAAGCAGCGGCAAAGGCAGATGAGGTGTCCTTGTGCCCCAGGGCGTGTGACAGTCAGTGCAAACGTGTCCCTGCAGAGTCGGGTACGTGCTGTATTAATAATGAAAGGGATGACTTCATTGCTGCTAATTCAACCAGGAGCCCCTGCTTTGTAAATGGGGCTCTGGAGCCTGGGCCTGGAGCCAGCAAAAGTGAAAGTGTCTTCAGTGTCTGGAGAGAAAGGACGCTTTCTTCCCCCCACCCATCCCCAGGCTCACCAGTTCCGTGGCAATGGCACCTCTTCTAATTAGAGTTTTTGCCCATTCTCTCTGCCAGGCTGATGGTTAGGCAGGAATTGCAGTGACAAGCAGGAAACTAAATAGCTGCATGCTCTGGAGTAAACACTGCTCATTGGCTTCAGCTGAGGACATTTGCATTGGCTTCTTGGGCTTCTTGGGCTTTGCTGATTTGGGCAGAATATGGCAAAAAGGTGACTTCTTTGGGTAAAGGTGTGAGGTGGAAGTAGAACCAAAACATGAGGCATCAGTGCTGATCCTAACCCAGTGGGAAGGAGAGGAGGAAAGATGTACGAATCCTTTTAATGTTTTGTCAGGATGCATCTGCCTTTATTTGTTGTAAACTGTATAAGAATGCTAAACTGTATTAAAAATGCATTTGGATTAATGGAGTGAATCAGACAGAAATGGACAGGTGAGCAATACTCTGCAGTTTGGTCTTTGTAAGAAAGGGAGTGCAATTCCTGCTGCAGTAGTTCATGTTGGACCAACCTCAGCCCAGCAAAGTTTAACCCAAAGCCACAATAGATCATTTGGGATCAAAACTATTTCATAAGTATGAGGTTGGAAGAGACGAGAATCAAGCATGCAAAAAAATGGACTCTACAAGTCTCTGCCCTTAGTTTCTCACATGTAGATGATGGAGTTCCATTGCTGATCTCTTTCTGAAGCAGCTGAGCAGGATATCTCATCCTGCTCCTCAGGGATGCAAAGCTAGAAACTGTTACTTTAAAGTGCTGCACTTCTACAAGGTCTCAAAAGCTGTCCTAGGATATCTACATCCACCTGTGCATTGCTCACTTGGAGAACCAGAAGAGTGTTATGTATTTGGGTGGTTGCCAGGTAGCTAGAAAAGGCAAAGTTAAAGAGTCTTTCAGGCAGTGGGATTATCTCCATCTTGATGTGTCACTGCCACACAGCAACTCTAGGACTGTCCACTCTGTCTCCTGCAGGAGGGTAGGAGCTGGCCTGGCTGACAGCATCTCTGATTTCATGTGCTGGCCTCCAGTCAGCCTCTGTAAAAAGCATCACATTTCAAATGTACTTTGCTGGAACAGGGGGCCCAGTGTTTATTTTTACAGCTAGAAACCTTGCAGACCTTCTCAGGCTTGTCCCTGGTTTGCAGCACCTTGATTGTGAGCAGCCTTTCCAGGAGCTTGTGACTTCCCACTAACTGGTCCTCAGCTCTGTGCAGTGGGACAGGGCTGGAGTACCTGAATGATGCCTCTTTCCTGAGCACTGTGCTGACACCAGCCTTATTTACACGAGCAGTTTAGCCCGGGTAGTTCTTCACAATTGCTGGGGTCTACCTGGATTACAGGAAGCAGCCCCGGAGGCTGGGAATGCAACCATGTCCCTCGAGTGCGAGCTGTATAAGTGCATCATCGAGCACTCATCTGCAGATGTCTTCTAGTTTGTACTTAGATCCCTGGTGCTGACAATAGCCAGGCATTTTTCAATACAAGCAATATAGAGATATGAACTTAAATCTCCACTTAATGTAATTGTGTCCAAAGGAGCTTCATCTCTGTGGGAGAAATTATCAGGATATTGGCTATCCAAATGGTTCACAAAACAACCAATGGTTGTTTTGTTTTGTTATGTAAAAGGCTGATACATTACATAATTTACCTCATTTGTTAAAAGTATGCATTCTGTAAACTGACTTAGCAAAAGTTAGACTGGGGATCTTAAACATGAGAAGCAAATTCCTCCTACCTTTTTTTCCTCCTAAAATTGCTTTGTTTCTCTTAAGAGAAGGTTTGTTAGTACCGAAGAGGTCGAGAACTAAACTGATAAAGACTTTAAATGCCTCAGACTTGCATTCATGTGATGAATTTAAAGCTGGTGTTTCACTTCCTAGACAGAACCAAACAACGACGACTTTTCTGACTTCTCAGAGTCAGAAAAGATGGCAGTGGACTTAAAAGATCCAAATCGTCCAAGATTCACCTTGCAGGAGCTGCGAGATGTCCTTCATGAGAGGAATGAATTGAAATCTAAAGTGTTTTTACTTCAAGAGGAGCTTTTATATTACAAAAGGTAGGTTAGACCTCCTAGGTGCTCCTCTCCTGTTGCATACTATACACGTAGCAGCTGTAGGGCAGGTCTAGAGATGATAAATATGTTCCTAAATAGTCTCTGGCAAGGTTATATTGCTGCAAAGGCTTGAAGTTTGTAAACCTAAAGGCTTCAGTTTGTATCTAGATCCTCAAAAACTCAGGAAGATGATGCCCTTGCCTGATGTCCCGCTGAATCTTAGAAAGATTAATACACTTGGACTTGAAAAATAAGGACTAAAGTGGGTCAACATTTGAAACTATAGTAATTGTGTTCATTGCATTCATCTTCTTCATCCATTCTTCTCCTTGTCACAATGGGAGGGAAATACTGAAAGGAAACCAAAGTTCATGGAAAAATTTCCCACAGGTTTCAGTGACCTCGGAGCAGATATTTTGCCTTTCTTCTGCAGTACTACCTTAGGTTGGAGTTTAGAACTGAAAGTGCTTCCATAGCCTGAGAGGACAACATTAACTATCCTTTCATTCTCTCCAGTGAGGAAACGGAAGAAGAAACTAGATCGCCTCAACCTACACCCATAATTCAGCCAAAAACCTCAACTCAGCCAGAGTCTGGAATCAAACGACTGTAAGTAGTGTATTCTGAAAGGATACTAGATGAATTCTGCAAATGCTAAACATTTCTTAGGGATGGGACATTTTTTAACTTAAAAGTTAAGATGATTACATCCCTTATGTGTATGGGAGAGATATGAAAATGTCTGTAATTCTTTTTTTTTCTTTTTTTTTTTTTTTTTTTTTTTTTTTTTTAAGGACTTCTTGCTAGGTTTTATGAAACAGCAGTTGGCTTTGGCCAGAATTTTGACCATTTTTCAGTCTAGGTTTATCTTCTACGATACCTCCGTTCTCTGTATGCAGGCAGCAGTAGGGGGAAGAACAATAAATAGACCACATGCTTTTGTTTGGACCACATGGATGTGCCCAAGAAGCCCACGTTAATTCTAATTCTTCATTCCTAAATATGATATTCAAGATGACTAAAAGAATGTGTTTTGCCATGGTCCAGTACTGCTGTTAGGAGCAGGTGAGCTCTTAAACACAGACATCTGATCTGCCCAGAGGATGCTCTGGTCCAGGCCATGTGCCAGGCATGTTCCTCCAAAGGGAGGAACTAGCAATTGTGGTTTTATCCAGAGCACTGCTCTGTCTGTCCTAGATACCCAAAACTGAGGTCAGTGCAAGGACTGTGGGGACAGATGCTCCTGCTTCTGCAGAGCCCCAGTTCCTTAATGGCATCAGGTGGTGGATTGGAGCAGCAGCAGAATATCACAGTGCCCAGCCAGCCTATGGTCAGGCTTGGAGGATCTGCAAAGAGTGACCGTCACAAGTAAAGCATCCTGCAGATCTGTACAAGCTGGGTCTGGAGAACAAGGTGTCCCTTTTACCCCTCTGTGGCTGTATCCTGGCTTTCAATTCACTGGCCTTGCAGTGTGTATGCACAGCACAAGGACCTCTGGTTTGCTGAACAACTGCCTTACCAGAGAGGATGCCAACTTTCCTGGCTAGAGAAATCCCCACTCTCCTCTGGTGAGGTTGTTCAGTGGTGCTGTGCAAACCCTAAGCTTATTATCAGAGGTGTATTTACTACTACAGGACCTGGTTATAAACACACAGCATTGGCCAATCCATTTGTCTGTTGAAACTCCCCTCTTTTGAATGTATTTATCCCAGATGAAATACCTTAACAAAATAGCCAGCCTTTGGATTTTTGTGATACTGAAAGCTTATCTTCTTAGCTGAGTGAATGATTTTGGCACACTTATTTGGTTTTGCCTAAAAAGCCTTCCCATTCTGTCTCCATGACCATAACCTTCAGACTTTGTTTTTAATAGCAACAGCCCCATGAGAGAAAGTTCTCTTGGAACATTAGGTCTGACCCAAAACACCATAAAGTCAAGAGGACACTTATAATTAAATTCATTAGACTTCATCTTTTGCTCATACTGCCTTCTTTTCTGAAAGAGCACTTCCTCCCAAGTGACTAGAAAATATTTCTTGGGTTTGGCTTTAAGTTTTCATTCTGTAGTATTAATAATACTGGTCTCACAAGGTCTCCACTGTGAAGCTTCGCTTCTCTTTTCTTCTAAATTTACTTTAGTGCTTCTTAAAGCTTATCCCTCTGTGGGGAATGGCCAATTTCAGCCTACATAGTGTGGTGATTGCAGCTTTCATGCTCAATTTTTGAAGCAGGTTTGTGGCTGGGGCAAATTCTCCAGATTCTGATCACATACTGGTTTATTTCTACGTTTGTCCCTACACATCACATTACAGAGTTTTGATGAAATTATATAATCAGGAGGCTATACTGAGGAGGAAAAGCACCAGGACTGAAAATGCTGCTTCTGTTTTCAAGCAGAAAACGCCCTATTGTTTCCTCTTAAGGATACATACTGGTTTGTTACTGATGTAATGCCTAAAACGGCCATAAGTTTTTCCTTCTATTTTTGCAGTCCACAAAAGCTGATGTGTCTGTCTGATTTCTGCAGCTAACTGAGTGTGCCACAAGGCATAAAAATAGAGGGTTTTGCTACTGCTAACGATACAACAATATTTGCTTGTTTAGTTTTCTTTGAATCTAAAAATAGCAGTTAGAGCAGCAATGCTGGGGAGAGCTGTGCTTGGTCACGAGGGAAATGTCTGTTGTGATTTCAACTTAATCTTTGATTGACATTAGTCCACAGTTCAAAAAAATATTTGGCACAAGGGAGAACCTCTGAGGAGAACCCTTAGAAAAACAGAGGGTGTTGCAGGTATGGATGAAGGTGTGTTGGCAGGCTTGTGTGGGGCTGGCTGTGCAGGGAGCATCCAGCCAGCGTGCTCTCTCAGCCTCTAAGTTGCATGAATTGTACAATGCGCAGTTGAAGTGCTGAACCCTTAGGAAGAAACAGCCTTGCTGCTAGCCAGCTAGAAAGAGTGTTTCTGCTAAAGCAGTTGCAAGATTTCAAGCAAGTATTTAGCTGCCTGCAGCTGGTGTATTTCTGCATGTGAAGAAATGCAGGTTTGTTTGGAAGAGATCCCCAGGCCCTTTAACCAAGTAGCTTGCAGAGTGGGTTATTTCAACATTTCAATTGTAGTATTGGTTTTTAACTCGTAGTTTTGCAAGCGTCACAGATGACAATCTTTATCTGTAATGCTGGTCATGTCTAACCCTATTTCCTGTGCAAAAATCCACTAGCTACAGCAGAGCCCTGTTTGGTACTTCTTAACATGCACCTTCATCCTTCATTTCATTATGTATGTGCCTATTTGTTTCTTGAGAGGAAGAATGTGCACCCTGCTCTGCATTGCTAGAGGTGGTAATACCTTGATGAAATTCAACTCAGATTGCAGGCTGCCTCACAATACAAAAGTGGTATCTTTTAGAAATTCTAAAACAATTCAAAATGTTCATTGACTATTTTTTACCTAAAGAAGATTTATTTCACTGAGGAGCTGTCTTGGGTGATGCAGAACCACCTCATTCTGTAACATGTCCTGTGTAATAATTCAAAGTAACCTTGTGTATCTTGTTTGCCTCTCTTCTTTTAATGGAATGCCGTTTCTTTTCCTTGCTCCAGTCTTATCTCTTCTGTGTCTGTACTTTCCCGACCAGGATCTTTACAGCCATAATGCCCATGGTAGCAGCTGGAATGATTCCAGACGATCCCACATTGCAGCCAATACGAAGACTTGTGTCCCTTGTAGGATTTTTTTTTAATGTTTGGTACTGTGGTTTCCTTCTGCATGGCCCTGTGTTAACATGCGCTGCTGGTTGCATTCTCATCGGCCACTTGTGGGATCACAGAAGCACCAAGTGCCAATCAGAATGACCAGGCAGTTCACAACTCATTGTAGCCCTCCATGCTCATCCTCAAGTATTGACATTTTATCTTACTGCCTTTTGTCTTAATGTTACCATGCTAAACCAATCATTACTCCTATATATTTCTATATGCAATTTTAACCAGCGTCTGTTAAATTTGTTTACTAAGCCTGCCTATGCACAATTCACACCAGTGCTTTTTAAAATAAATTTTAAAATACTTGTTACAAATCAGTTAGATTTATAGAATGTAATGGCTGATATCTGCATTAATTTCCAGTGTTCATTGTAGGCTGTTGTTTCCATGTCTTAGAAGCTATGCACTGTAGATTTCGTCTCTGTGTTTAGGAACAGAGTATACACTCTCAATAATAAATTCTATCATCCTATGCTTGGTTACCCCTGGAAATTGTAACTGTTGTTGCAGGCTGGTTTTGCATTATAACTCTGACTTAAATGATCACTGCATCTGCAGCAGCGAAACAGTGTTTAAATTTCCCTTCCGTTTCACACGTATTTTTTTCAAACCTTGCCTATAAGCCTTTTCTAGGCCTAATAACAATCTAGGCCTAATAACAATCTAACAGCAAAGAATAAAAAAGCCAACTCCTTCTACTAGATGTAGAAAAATATCTTGGTAAAATTTCTGTTACTTAAAAAAAAAAAAAAGAGAGCAGGGGAAAAAAAAAAAAAAGTTGATATTTGAAACTTACTGCATAAATACAGGAGTCCTCTCTGTGGACTTCAGCATGCAAAGCCTGACCAGACATCTCCAGGAGAAAACCTCAGTGACTAGATGCTTCCCTTTCACTTTGGAATTGGATCTATCCCTGCAAAGATTGAGCATATGTGTGTGAATTTATAAACTCCATGTTGAAGGTGGTAGAAAACTACCAGACTAATTAAGTGCAAAAGACTTATTTCACTATTAAGGCTGCACATTTCAAGCCAGGAAATGCAAAAGTTGAGGTCCCGCTAGCAACGTTAGCTGTCTTGCATTGCACTTGTGTAGCTTTTTATATCACTTTCTAGTCAAGAACAGCTTATTATTAATAATCATGCTTACCTGCACATATGATAGGATGTTTTTTCAGGAAAATTGCCTTAAATGTCATCTGACATTGAAATACAGCCTGTGTGACTAGAGGCATCGAAGGCAGAACTCCCTGGTCTGCACAAGGCGGCTTGGACAGTTGGGATCATGGTACTGAGGGGAGACAAGCAAGTGTGGGTGGAGGCAGGATGCTGAGCAAGGTGGGCAGTGGGCACAGGGCCCTGTTTATGCCAGGACAAATATTCCAGCTCCTGGTGAGTCTAGGTTCATAGGTGGATGGTCTCTTCTTGAGAAACATCTAGTAATTCCAGCCCTAACTGCATTATGCTCAGTACTGTGCAAGCAAATTGGTGTTTACCTTCTAAAATGCATGACTAAAACTAGGAGAAGCAGCCAATTTGGGTAGTTGGAACCAAAACTTTTGCATTTCTCAGCACACTTAAACATTGTACTAACACCTCTTGTACTGAACTCATTAAAAACATCAAAAAGATGAATTTGCTTCATCAGATAACTTCACAATACACAAAAATGATTAAGGATTAAGTAAGGATTTCTTCCAACTGTGTATTTTAGCTATGTTGTCAGCTGGCAATTTGTTGTTGTTTTAAATGGCTGTTGGTTCACGTACGTCATTATCTTAGCTCACCCAAGCTGTGACAGGAAATGACGTGCACATTTGTGTGCATTTGTTTAGAGCCTTCATCCTGCAAACTCATGAGCACTCGCGTGCATTTATTCTTTGATTTTTGCAGGAATAGGGCCTATGTATCAAGATTTGCACACTTGGGGAAAAAAAATTGAAGACCTGTTATCTTATGAATTTCCCTGCTGGCACCCTTAAGAATATTCTCTCTTTCTGCTGTAGGGCATTATACAGATTTAATGCTAAAGATACCACTTTACTTATGCCAAGAAACTAACCCATATTTTGTTGCTTCTTTATCTCAGGGCTGAGGGAGGGGGAACATGCAACATCTAAAATGATGTCTGCACCTGGTAGAGTTAACAACACTTAGAGCTTATTGGAAGCTTCCAGAGCCGAACTGCTTGAGATTGCAATGACTTCATCTCTAATAACATTTTGACATGCACTCCCATCGGGCTTCACTGCCTTGAATTTTTGCAGATGCCAACAGATTTTTTTGCTCTGTGTTTTGTGGTGCTGTGTATCGTGTCGGGTGTTTGAAGTGCTTTCAAGTCAGTAAACAATCTTTTTTTCTTTTTTTTCCTTCTCCTTCCTTACTCCTCCTCCCTCCCTGGAAGGTTTAGTTTCTTCTCTCGTGATAAGAGACGTATGCAGGCGTCACAGAGAAACGTCCACTTCCAGGATACTTTTGGCGAATGGGCAAACTCAAATAAAGATGACTCCTACATGGAACAAGGACAAGAAGCCCTGCAGCATCTGTGACTAAAACCTTGAGGTTCAGCTTGCCACAGTAGATCTCAGTCTAGTAACAAGAAGCTTCTGTGAACAAATCCATCAGCTCCTCACTTCTGTCTGCCTTGCACACCTCAGTGGCTGCATCTCAGACGTACTCTTCAAAAGGGATCCCTCACTGCTTGCTTGGCGACTGTTGGCCAGAAACAGAATCCAAGCTTTGTAATAAGTCACTGATACCTTGGGACATCGAAGCTTCTAGATGACTTGTTTTGTGCTGAATAACAAGTCTATGGTCTTGCTCATGCATTAACTACAGTAACACAAGCTTCTTTAAACCAAAAAAAAGAGAGACCTATGCCATTATTAGAAGATCGTTTGCAGTGTACAATATCTATTGGCAAAGACTCTTTTATCCTGTTTTGTTAGAATTTTTGGTTGTTTGCTTTTTCTTAATTCTGTAAGAGTGTTATTTTTTCCGAGAGGGATACCACAGCTCCGGGGCAGGTCTTAGCCCTGCTGTATTTTGCCAAGTTAGGTGGCATCCGCACCAAGCTGACCACTTGGGAACCACCTGGTGCAAACTGAGAAGCTGGAAATGCCTCAAGAGAGATAGTAAGTGTCCGTGTCCCTTGTTGCGTATAGTGCCTAAGGCAGGAAGAAGTTGAAGTTCGAGGTGAGCGTGCCTTGCATTTGGCCTTGAGTTCTGCAGTATTAATGGAAAATGAACTGCTCGAATTCTAACACTTGATTTCTTTTTTCCTTCTTACCAAGGTCTTCCCCCTAGAGTAGCAGACAGCCACTCCATGGGAGTTAGATTCCCCCTCCCACAGCCACCTTTTGAGTAAAGTCACACTCCATTTTTCTTTCTCAATGCAGACTGCCTAACTTCAGCAGTAGGAGACCTCCTCAGCTACCTGGCACGAACTGTTTCAACTGACTTAGAGATGGCCCCAACCCATACTTTTTTGCTGACTTGTCTAAACACTATTTGGGGTTGTAGAGTGGACGGATTCTACAAGCACCAGCTGCTTTACTGCGGTCAGCTGGGGTTTGGGTAGCCTGATGTGCCAGCAGTGCCAGCACAATACAGCAGAGCTGTCAGAAGGTGGGTATGGACCTGCTTCACAGTTAAATATATGAAGCCCTTGGGTTGGGTGCAGGTCATGCTTATGAAAAACCCATCACCGAAGCCCTGTGTAGCGCAGAGGCACCATGCCCACAATGAAAGCAGCTTCAGGTGGGAGAGGGCACCTGCCCTTCCTTGCCAAGGAACGTGGCCCTACATGTGGGTCCTGCACTGGAGCACAGTGCAGGTGGGGAGCAGCATCTCTGGTTGCAACAGGGTCCTAGGTAACTTCTGCTCATGTAGCTCAGTGCTGCAGCCAGGTGGGCTCTGAGAGGAGCCTGCTCTCAGAAGCAGCACTAACCAGGAGCCAGTGCTCAGGTAAAAGCTCCGCTACTGCAGGTGCTAAATGCCTGATGCTCATTGCAAGGGCTCCTAGAGGACAGCAAGCCAAAGGCTTTTTTATAGGGTGTTTTATTTTCTGTTTTTAGTTTTGGTTGGTCAAGATTATGGTTTTTATGGCCCAGCACAGGTGGGCAGGGAATGGTCCCTGCAAACTGTGTAAGGAAGCAAACCATTACTGTAGCAGTGGGGCAAAGGCTGACATCCTGACTGTAACTGTGCTATATTTTGAACCTTGAACTTCAGCATGCTCTGGGTATCTCGAGTGTTTTTTCCCCCTCTCTCCAGCAGGTTACAGGTTTTGAAATGCCAGTTTCCTTACAGTCTAAAGTTCATTCCCATCAGTTTGCAGCGTGGTTGGGAATATACCTTGGCACATCTACCTTAGCACTATAGCTTTCCCAAGACACCCCTGCTGCAGAACTAACCTGCAACTCCACTGCTACAGAAAGAATTTGCAGGCCCTCCAGGTTGTCACTGCAGTTCAGGGAGGAGGGGAAGGAGGGAAAAAGGTAGCCTTATATGAAAGGCATCTGTATTTGAGATACTGACATAAATGTCTGACACTAACATATGACACTAGTAAAGATGCTTTTGCATCTCTCAGCCTGGTTAAGTTTTGTTAACATGTTGTTTTATGCTTACAGCAAGCTGTATTCACAAAACAGCATTCTTTCTTTTATGTGAAAGGCAATTGTTATGGGAAGTCTTAATGATACATAAGTTGTTGAGATCCCACTTGCTTTTACAGATTATAAAAAAAAGAAAAAGAAGGGTGTCCACTACATTTGTATCAGGCAGACAGAACGTAAGTTAAAGACGTTCCATGGTTCTTGAATATGTATCGGTCTTTAATGCTTTTGTTCCCTAACCATGAGAAAGGTTTAACGAGGACATATCTTGAAGTGTTCCTGAATGGACATAATGCTGGAGTAGGGGCTAGAAAACAGAAATGGGTCATTGCTGCTGTTTAAAAATCATGATCCTGCACTGGAGTTGATAGAACGGTGCCTGTTGAATCTCTCCCCAGCACAGTTTACAGCCGTTGGGCACATTCACAGGAGACACAGCAACAGGAAACAATGCAGGAATGAGCACATTGACAGCCTGAACACAGCCTCATTTTCACATCAGCCAGGAGCCATGAACTGGGATAACAGAAATATACCAACCGAACATTTCTCCCTCTTTTCCCTAAGCTCGTGTAGTAAAAGGGAAGTCTCCAGACCAAGTTAGTACACGTACAGCTAGTCTCACAGGCTAGAATCCAATGCACAGTTGTTAGGTCAAAACTGCAGCCAAGTTCACACAATGGCTCTAAGCAGTACAGCCTTCTCCCCCTTACCATGTATCCCATTACCTCAAAAAACTAATTAATTACTCCTGACCTGCTAACATAGCCACTTCCATCTTGTTTTTTTTTTTTTCCTCTGTCCTTTTTTTGTTATAAAGGATGCCATTTAGGGAAGAATAAAGAATTGAAGATCTGCCATATATAGTTTCCTAATATTCAACCTGTTTTTTAAAAGAAGACAGGATGTTGTCAGGTAAAGAGCATAACAATCCTGCATGCAGACTGCAGGTTAAGTTTTTTTTTTGTTGGTGGTATTTTTTTTCCCCCGATTGGGCAGTAAATCATTTTAACGGTTTAATAAAGATTTCTGAAAGTATTTCTGAAAGACTTGTGTCCTTTGTATCCTTCGCAGAAGGCCTCACAGTGCTGTGTATGGGTGGGGATGCAGTTCAAAAGCCTGTCTTCTCCCCTGCCGAGAACAGCTCACTCAGCTCTGCATGGAGAGAGGGCTTCAAGCTGAGCAATAGTTAGGATAGAAGAACTCCATGTAAAACACACACAAAATGTTTCAAAGATTCACAAGTCAACTTTGTTTGTTGTTGTATCTGACCGTTTAAGAGCCTGAATTACACAGTTCAGTCCCTTCAATGGAAAAGACACCTTCATCCCCTGTAGGCTTTTACCACACAAGGAAATCCTTAAGCAGCAGAGAGCAGCAGCAGGGCCAGGACATTCCCATGTCTTCCCTCTAGGCCCAAACAGACTTTCCCTAGAAAGAAAACTACCAACCAACCCGCCAGACAAGCAAAAAGGACAGCAATCCTTGCACGGAGGAAAGGTCCCTTCAGCAGGCGCAGGACTGTTCTTGCTGGGAGAAAAATGTTGGTAAACCCCAAAAAACCTGTAATTACACACAAGGCACCTTCACCTATCGATGCTTATCCTCATCTCTTGGTTTCTTTGTGTCCCTTTCCCTGCTCCGCTCTCTATCCCTGTCTTTCCTGTCCCTCCTGTCTCTCCCTCTGCTCTTGTCCTCTTTGGGGTCCCTCTCACTTTCACCCCACGCCCACGAACGCTCCCTTTCTGGCCATCTCTTGTCCCTGCTCCTTTCATGGTCTCGATCTCTGCTTCTCCAGTCCCTCGTTCCTTCGCGAGACCAGTTTCTTTTCTCCGCTGATCCCTCTCCATACAGATCACTTTTCATGGCTGGCAAATTGATGGGCTTCCGGAAAGGCCTGTCCCGTCCTCCAAAGCGCAGCTGCCCAGATTCCTTTTTGCCTCCAAATCCTCCTCCGAGCCTCCGCGGGATCCACCCTTTGAGGGTTCTTTCCAGCTCGAAGTCCACAAAGATCTCGTGCTGGTCAATGACCAGCCTGTTGGCATCTCTGTGGGCCTTGAGCAGCGCCCGCTCCTCCTTGTACTCGACGAACGCGTAACCCTTGGAAAAGCCCGTAACCAAGTCTCTCACCAGGCGGATCTTTCTGATATCTCCATACCGGGAAAAAACCTCCCTCAGCTTCTCCTCCGTGGTCTGCAGGTTGAGCCTGGCTACGAAGAGGGTGAGGTGCGGGTCGCCCGTCACCCCCTTGTTGGGGACGTACCGCGCCAGCATGGCCCGCCATATGGCTCGGTCGTGGGGCTCCTCGTCGGTGCCATCGATGCTGCCGGCTTTGAGCGGGTCGTACTCCTTGGCTATGGGGGCCCAGTCGGCCATGGGCGCGGAGGGGACGGCGCCCGACCGTTACAGGGGCCGTTACAGGGGCCGTTACCGGGGCCGCTCTGCCGCCTCAGGGCGCCCCCTCCCCGGCACCTGGCTCCGCGTTGGCGGAGGACGATTCGCCACGGGCCCGGCGGGACCCCACTCACTCTCTCCACCCGCCTCGCGTCTCCCCTCGCCGCCTCGCGTCCCGCCTCGCGTCTCCCCTCGCTCCGCCGCAGCGCAGCGCTCCGCAACGCGCCGCGGCCACGCGAGCCCTTCCGCGCGGCGCCGAAAGTGCCACTGCGCAACCGCGGCCGCCTTTTCCACTCCCTCCCCCCGCCCCCTCGCGGCCCCGCCCCAGCGGC